>LPNX010438444.1:60250-84841 GCA_001517045.1 Pseudotsuga menziesii
ACTTAGCATATGCATCAGTCAATGAATTTTGGTTTCGTGGAATATGATTGAAAGTGATAACCTCAAAATGTCTTTCCAATAAATGAATTTGTATGAACTGATGTAATAAGATAGGATTTCATACCTGATAATCTCGATTGAGCTGGGAAACCACCAACTGAGAATCCAAACGGACCTCAAGATGGGTGACGCCACGTAACAAAGAATCCCATAGGGGCTCAATTATAGCCCTATACTCAGCAACATTATTAGAAGCAGGACCTAGACAAGCGCCTCCCGTGGCAACAAGTTGTCCTGAGGGAGAATAGATAACCCATGCTGCTGAGGCTAGGTTACAAGTGTGATGGCTAGCACCATCAGTGAATCCTAAATACCTTTCAAAAGAAATCTGAAACAACCAGCAGATACTATAAAAAACAAAACCGACAACCTAATGTACATAAAAAATACATACAGTAAAAATACAAGAAAAAGTGCTAAGCCTAAGCATAGTACTTCTTCAGGTAGAGCCCATTTCTAGGCTCAGGAAGCTTGTTCCCATAAAAATCAACTAACTCATATGCACCCTTACTTAATACCTTAGACATGACATAAGGTCCTAACCACATTGCCTTGAATTTTCGTGCCCCCAAGGATTCTTTGTCTTGGTCCCAAAGCAAGACAAGTTCCCCTTCAGAGAAAACCCTAGGTTTGAACAATTTATCATACTGGGTTTTGACCCTATTTTTATGTGCCTGATTAGCCGTCAGCACATCTCTACACCGTTCATCAAGGTATTCTAAATGTACCAGACGTTCTTCAAGCTCAGTCATATCAGGTAACACATGAATGGCTATCTTTAAAGATAGGATTTCACATTCAATCGGAGTAACTGCTTCGACCCCATGAACGAGTTGGAAAGGGGAGAAACCCGTAGCAGTCTTTACGTTAGTTTGGTAGGCCCAAAGAGCAAGATATAACATGATGTGCCAATTAGAATGGGCTGCATCAATTGTACGTTTAAGGATAGTTTCTAAAGTCTTGTTGATAGCCTCAACCTGACCATTTGCTTGCGGATAGTATGGAGAAGAATGTTGTTGTTGAAATCCGATCATGGTAGTCAGTTCCATCATCATGTCATTTTGAAAATGACTTCCATGGTCAGTGACAGTCACTTTAGGTATACTAAACCATGCTATAATCTGATTGAATACAAATAAAGCTGTTGTTTCCCCATCGGCTTTAAAAGTAGGCATTGTCTCTGCCCATTTCCTAAAATAGTCAACAATGACAATGATGTATTTATGCCCCCCAGCCGAGGCTGGGTTGCATGTCACGTAATCAATCCCCCATTTCATAAAGGGGCCTACTGAGACAATGGGAAATAACGGAGCAGGATGTGACCCCATCTTCCTGGTGTAAAGCTGACACGGATGACAGCGCTTCACTACTTCCACACAATCTTTAAAGATCGTGGGCCATAAATAACCGACACGTAATATCTTCTGGGCCGTTACTAACCCAGATAAATGACTCCCACATGCTTCACTATGGGAATCATTCAGGACAATCTTTTCTTCCTCATGAGTAAGCCAACGACACAAAATGGAATCTACCCCTCATCGATATAATGTATCTCCTATAATGAGGTAGTTCTTGCAATGAAGGCGTAACTTACGCTGTTCCTCCCTTGAGGAAGCCGCAGGGTACTTCAAAGTCTAGAGATATATAATAATATCTCTGTACCAAGGATCAGAGGTGGATATCAGGAAGATGTGCTCATCTGGGAATGAGTCATCCTCAACCACTACATCTTCTTCAGTAGGAAATTCTGCTACAAGTTTAGCAAAAACTAAGGACTTCTTAGACTTAGCGGACTGGAAATCCAAGTCAAACTCTTGGATAATGACTATCCATTTATTAAATTTCCCCCCAACAATCCATCGGGATAAAACATATTGGAACGGATTCACATCCGCCACTACAGTGGTGGTCCTCAGTAAAATGTAGTGACGTAACCTTTGCACAACATAAACAACTGCTAAGGCTAATTTCTCAACGTGGGAGTATCTAAGTTCAGGTCCATCCAAAGCACAGCTAAGATAATAAACAACATGCTCTACAAGCTTATCGTCCTCCTGGACTAGTACTACCCCAATGGTTGACTCCGATGCATCCAGATATAATATAAAATCCCTAGAATAATCTCGTGGGCATAATAAGGGTGCCGATAGCAAATCTTTTTTTAATGCCTTGAATGCAAGTTGTACTGTTTCATCCCATACAAATGGGGTGTCCTGTATTAGCAGGCGCATGAAACCCTTAGTGATCTTGGCATAATTAACAATAAAATGTTGAAGAAAATTAGACTTTCCTTCCAGGCTTTGAAGTTGCCTGAGAGAACGAGGAGGAGGCAGATTTACAATAGCCTCAACTTTCAAAGGATCCACCTGGATGCCTCTACTAGAGACTATGAATCCAAGTAATATTCCTAACTCGACGCAAAATACACACTTGTGGGGATTCAAGTGGATTTTATAATATCTGCATCTTTCAAATATCAACCGTAAATGATCTGGATGTTGGATCCTCTTACGAGAATGAGCGGGTAGATCATCAAGGTATTGTTTGAAAATGGCTTTAATGTCATGAAAAGCAAAGTTCATAGCCCATTGAAAGGTTTCCCTAGCATTTTTCAATCCAAAGGGCATTTTCTTATACGCGAAGGTACCCCAAGGACAAATGAAAGTAGTTTTATATTGGTCTTCTGGTTTTATTTGAATTTGATTATATCCGGAGAAACCATCCATAAATGAAAACACCTCACTTCCCGCACATGCATCTATGATCTGGTCTATAAATGGTGTGGGATAGTTGTCCTTAGGACAGGATTTATTGAGGTCTCTAAAGTCTGTACAAATGCGGATAGTCCCTTGCTTCTTATCAACAGGAACAGGGTTGGATACCCATTCAGTCAAAGCTATGGGATATATAAAACCGGCCTTCAACAGCTTTTCAACTTCAGCTTTCACAGCCACTGCTTTGCGCGGGTTCACAGGTCTTAATTTCTGTCGAACTGGCTTGGTATCAGGATATGTTCGGAATTCATGTTCAATAATCGATGGATCTATGCCTGGCATCTCCTCATATGACCAGGAAAAGACATCATGAAATTCCTTAAAAAGGGCAGTATATATAGCAATCTCCTCAGAATAGTAGTTTGCACCTATATATACGTTTTCCATGACATCAGGGTTTACAGAGATGTTAATAGGTATAGTAGCGGAAATATTTTCCATATTCCCCTCAGCAAACATTCCTTCCCTAGGCAAAGGGTTGATAGGTATATCAACATCTTCTGATAGTCTCAAATGAAACTCTTGGTTTTCTATTCTGCTTAGTTCTCAAAGAAAATAGGATCGATGATGAAGATCCTCACAAATCTTATCACGTCCACTCATGGCTTCTAGAATAGCTTCATCGGAAGGTAAAACCATGTCTAAACAATCTATAGAATGCGAAGATGTTTCACCCCATACAGGAAAATAGACTTCTTCCAGATCATCCGAGACTGTTAGAGGATCTGGAATGGGATCAATAGTGGCTTGAGCAATATCTTGATAAGCAACCTCCACTATCGATAGGAGCACTTCCGGTTCATGGGGGGTTGGGAGAACCCAAGGATCAGTCCTATCGACAACCGTAGCGATGGAATTCCCCACACTAGTAGAACCGATATAATTAACTGAGGCTGGAAGATCAAATGTTCCCATCAGTCATGTGTACATTCCAGCCCCCAAGCTCTGTGCAGCAGGTTTGACCTGATCAACCAATGGCATAGCAGACTCATTAGATTCTAAACGACCTTTTCGGGTAAAATCAAGTTGGTCAATAGTAACCAACTTGCCCTCATGTGGAAAAAACACTACACGAAAGACGATAGATGCAATAGCAGAAATCGCATAAGTCCAGTTCCTTCCCAGAAGAAAATTATAGTCCAAAGGAGCATCAATCACTTCTACTTCAATGGACACTGCTTTTCCTGCGAACTTAATTTCAAAAGCCAGCAGGATACCATGCGGATAGAAGGATATTCAATCAAAAGTAGTAAGCAAAGTGTTTGATGGGACCATCTCTGGAGATCCAAGAGCTTTCCAACAGGTGAAGAACATAACACATGTAGAGGCCCCCCCATCAACAATTGCCCTTCCAATGGTCTTACCACCATGGACGACCTCTATTGATAGGGATACATGCTAAGGCAGGAAAATTTTAACATCAGATAAATGAAATTTCACCATGAGACTCGAAGAGTCCATGCTACCTAAAGCTTCTAAGAGGGCTTCTCGCTAAGTGGGACAACTCTATAACACCTCTAAAGCTGAAATTGCACACGGGGTTTGAGCTAAATCTTCAACCACTGAGTAGTTCAAAGTAGCCCTAGCATTAGGGTTATGCAAGGTCTTCTTGAAGACACCTTTCGGTATCTTTGACATAATTTCAGCAGGCTTCTCTATTGTGACCTGCAGCTTTACCCTTCTCAAGAGTCTCTTTCTCATAATTTTTGTTCCTTGTCTGCAAAAAATTCGAAGATCGAACCATGTTGATATAGTTTGGGTCAGGGGCAGTTGGAGTGCCCCCTGCTATGTTAGAAGCTGAAGCAGAGTTTTGTTCTTAGGGAAAAGGATCCTTAAGGACAACCGGTTTTTGAGCTTTAAGCAGCTTCTGGGCTTGATCCATAAGGGGACAAAGGTGAGTAAGGTGGTCCTCTTGGCACAACTTACAAGGGAACTTGACCTTCTTCTTTTCTTTCTTGTCCCCATCAGCATTGTTTGCGGGATTTTGCTTTGTTTGGTTTCCCTTTCCCTTCTTACCTTTCTTTTCTTCCCGTCGGGCTACTGATTGCCCTTCTAAGAGGTTTGTGCAAAAACATTTGCACTCTGGGGGGAGGGGTAGCCTGTGCTGCCTCCGCCGTAGACTATTTGATGAACAACTGATGAAATTGCTTAGTCAAATATTCTACAGTGGGAGAGTTAATGGAGCCAACCACACCATCGGCATGGGGTCCAGGCTTAGGCTTCTCCACATCGTGCAAAGGCCTCGGTGCCTCAGGGATAATCTCATATAAGATCCCAGATTGTGAATAAATCAAATCCAACTGCTAGGCCCTGAGAATGGCTTCTTCTTCATTTGTCACTCCTGAGGTGGATACGTCCTTAGATATGTATGGCAACAGATATTTAAGGAACCATTCTAAAAGGAACTCAGGAGGGATAGTGGCTTTTATAAGGCTCTTTCACCTCCTCCACTCTTGGATGTGATCTGAGATGTGGGTAGCCTTGTTTTTCCTAAAAGTAGACAACAAGTCTGTTTCGAAATCATATCGGACTAGAAGCTGAAAGTGGCTAAGAAACGCACTAGCCAAGTCCCAGAAACTACTAAAAGCAGCAAAAGGCAATTCAATATACCACTTTGTCGTGGTACCTATCAAGGTCCTTTGGAACAACCTCAATCGAACTGAATCTTCATTCAGCGAATTTGAAGAACATCATAAATGGAATGTGGTGGAATGAGCCCTAGGATCTTCACCAATTTTTCCTTCAAACTTAGGGATGTCCGACGGCAATTTGGTGGGAACAGGTGGCCACAAGGGGTCATGCCTCATCGGGCCATTCATCAATTTTGACAAATCTAGCAAGTTTAAGGTTGCCAAGAATGGAAGTTTGGGTCGAACTGGGGTACTAAATGTGCTATCCTAGGGATTAGAGGGACCTACCCCCGAATGCCTATGGGTAAAAGTGGGGTTGCCCCCTGCCATCAGTTGTGAAGTGGGAATATTGCTCTAAAATGGATTCCATCCGTAAGCCGAAGGATTGTGTGCGGGAGGTGTAGTATAAGAAGTTCGGGCTGTCCCAATAGAAATAGGGTTCTGAAAGATAGGAGCCAGAATCCCTCCGCTGAACAACGAAAAGGGAGAGCTCGTGAACATAACCGAAATGGGAGTTTGGAAAATTTTCCCATAAGAGGTGTTTTTCCCAAACTGCACTCCTACATAGGAAGGAGATGGACCTACGTATGGAATGGATGGGGGAATATGCCCCCCATTCCAAGGAAATACTTGGACAAACACCGAGGATCCTACTAAACCACTCTGGGTAGTATATGGAAAGGAAGAAGGAATGGTAGGTATACTGGGGATCCTAGTAACCATGTCACCAGAAGTACCTGCTAGGTTTGAGTGAACCGGTGGTTGAACTACCCGGCTTGCTGGAGTTAAAGGTGTAGAAGGTAGACTAGATCTAGGGGCACTTATCGGGGGAGGTAGTACCCCTTCAACTGGAACGGCCGAGGTGAACACAAAAGGAATTTCTTCTGCAGAAGACATGATCCTACCCACAGGGACACATAATACAGGTGAATCAAAAGGTCTAACTTGAACAATCACAGGATCGTTTAAATCAGTCAAGGGGGTGTTAAAGTTTCCTGCAAACTCGTTAGTCTACAATTCTTCTATATCAATTTTATCAAGATCAAAATGGTTAGCTATCAGTTCTGTTTCACCAAGAACTTCACTTATTCCTATTGGTTCAAATGAACTGTCTGTATCCAATCTCCGCCTTTGGGGTGGAGGTGGAGGCTCCAATGTGATGAGAGGAGGAAGGTTTCTCAACCTTCTTGACCTTTTAATAGGTTGGTCCTCCACGATTAAAAATTTGACAAATCACACCCTAAGGCCAACTAAACATAGGCAAAACCACAGAGCATACACTATAAAAAATCCTAAAGCCTCAAACAATCAAATAAGGGTAAAAGATATACTTTCCCAAAGAAAGCTGATGAGCGATTACTTGCCGTCATTGAAGTGGTTCTTAGCCACAAGTGGAGGAATCACCCAACCACCCTCCTACACTTTCAACAAGGGTTACCTTCCAATCCCATTCAAGGTGAACCAGAAATAGCCTTCAGGTTTACCTAGGTATGAACCCTAAAATACAAGAGACTAAAGGCTACCTCAGCTATACCAACAATCTAGGGGGACAATCGCAAGCCTGACTCATACGCATGGGCAGGGTAGCTGAGCCTAAAACTCTGTCTAGGACAGAATCCCTAGATGCGTAAAAGTACTGATCTACACTTTGACAAGGATTCAAAGGGTTATCTCCTCTGTCCAAGTCTCCACGCGGCCTCGTGCTTGACTCCTGTTTGAGAGGAGCTTCCCAGATATAGTCGATAAAGTCAAGGATTTACCTAAAGGAAGGTCCACTACATCTGAGTTTTATAACTTGTGGGAAGTTTACACTTCCTAGCCCACAATTCTAGCCTAAGCTAGTAGGTGAAAGGCCCCTAAAAACAAAAATTACTAGTAAATTTTAATTATGCGTTCATTTTAAAGGGTTATTTCTTACTCAGAAGGAAATGGAGTGATGTACTTATGGTGTTTTTGACTCAATAAGAAGTAAATGAAAGTAAAGGTGTATTCAAAGAAAATTACCACTATTTAAAACAAACTTCTTTTTCTTTTTTGCAAATATATATTGATGAATTAAATGCAAACGATAAAAGAAACTAAGCCTATGTTTTTTGTAGCTTTTGAGATTAATACTTTTAAACTGAAATAAACACTACTTATGCAAAATCAAAATGCAAAAGCTTGACAATGTTTTCTTTTCACTTTTAAAAATACTCAAACTCTACTATGCACCTAAAATGCATTATACTTGAGTGAACTTGGAATTAATGAACTGTATAAAACCAACAAACTAAAGTAAAGCAGGCTGACAGAACCAAGAAACAACCAACAAAGGCAAACTAGGAACCTTAGCTTGGGTGCACACAATGACAAAAATCACTGTATACTTATAAAGGCAAGTGACAAACCAACCAATATCGAAAGATAGACTAGAAAAACAAAGCCGAAGACCCTGATCACTGATCTGGACAGAGACACTTCAACCTATAACCCAAATAGGCCAAGCTACTTCAGCATGCAAATAGAAAATAATCCAAGCAAAAGAGACTCAAGGGATTTCAAAAAAGCAAAAAGTGTGATCACCAATAGGTCTTCAAACATACATCACATCATTTATAAAGAAAGTCCACACAGAAATAGGAAACACACATAGAGAGGGACAATCAAAACCAATCCTAAAAAATTCCTATTTCCAGGCTTATACGCGACTGTATAGAAGGGCAACCCGTGTACTGTACGTGACTGTCCAGTAGAGCAACCCATGGATGCAGGCCTCTATACGTGACTGTGCAGAAGAGAAACCCGCTTATAGGTACAAAGTTTTTCTGAAGAACTAAGAAAAATCCACAAGACTTTCAAACACTGTGACAAGTATGAACCAAGATAAAAGACCACACATAGACTTCAAAGCAAAGACTGGTCAGGGGTGACAGAAACAACCTACAGCAGTCTAGGTTCCCCAGCGGAGTCGCCAGTTCTATTGTATAGGAATAAAAACCTTAGAACCGAACGTCTGGGGTTACCAACATACTCAAGAAACTTCTAGGCAATCGACTCTAGAGTGCAGTAAAGGAAATAGAAGGTCATAAAAGACTCACCTGATACACGACGGTTGATCCTAGCTTGTCATCTTCCGCTCTGCTTCTCCTCTAAATCCTTCAGGGATGCTTTCACCTTCACCTGCCAAGGATCAATATTCCAAATACAAGATGATTCATATATATATAAACAGGTTAGATAAATCATATACAGGATGCTGAAACATAAACATTTATCAAACCACAACACATGAGATACATTCAAGACACAATATGGAAGAAGGATTCTCTTTATTAAGAATAAAGGAAAGAGTTCAGATTACAACCCAACGCCTGAGACAAGGACTCCTCTGCAACCAAAGGATTCTAAGTTCCACTACTCCAAAGATTTCTGTATAAACTCCACCAGCATAACTTTGCTCTCCAAGTGTATGTATACAACACCCTCCCCAAGGCCTGTATTTATACTAGGTGAAATAAGGCAGTTTCGAAGGTTGAGGAGGTTGAGACAGTTAAGGAGATTAAGGTAAATGGCTTAAATAATCTCAAGTAATCGCGTATTTTTATTTTTAATGTAAAAGGTAGGTATACGTGGGTATCAAGACTAGAAACTCGCATATGATCTGTGAGTTTCTCTAAAGGCAACCCGCGTATACATCTATACGCGACATGCAACAACCGAGACTCACGTATGACACGCGAGTTGCATATATAGAGAGTCATGTATATGACTTGACATAGCTAAAGGGTAAAAAAAACCAGCTGGATGGATGATGAATGTAATTCATAATAAGCCCATCTATAGTGTTTTGGGCATCCCTCAATCCATAGATGTCCTTTTGTGTGCCAACATGAGGGATGTCAGCACTCGGATAGAGAGGTGCCATTCAAGTGGATAACACTAGCTGCTACACATTTTAGAATTCCCAAAACCACATAGTTGAGGTATCCCATTGAGGTTAGGTACAGACCATCTGTACCTGATAATGTAAAGTAGTGGAGAGTGTTTGAATATGACATTGAAATTAAGATATTTTTGGAGCTTACACATGAGTTTTCTAATTCCCTAATTAATTAGGAGGAAGATGATGAGGATGGAGATGTTGAAGAGATTGCTGAAAATGAAATTGCTGGCCACAAGATTATTGAACTAAAAGGTAATTTCATCCCAAAAATTTTGGTACCTTTAGAAAGGATATTTTCGAAAGATGATACACCCCTAAAACCTGTTGTACAGGCTTCAGAAGAGAATGTGGTGGATTGTAACATTGGCTCTGCAGAACATCCTAGAATGGTGAAAATTTCGAAAGAACTCACAGCTAAACAAAGAAACAGATATATAAAATTGTTAAAGGAACATGTTGATGTCTTTCCATGGTCCTATGAATAATTGAGAAGATATGATACTAGAATTATACAACATAAAGTCCCTTTAAAATTGAATGTTAAACCTTTTCATCAGAAATTAAGGAGGATTAATCCAGCCTTGTTTCAGAGGGCTATGGATATAGCTTTTGTTGGGGAAAAGGACAAGTTTGTGGTAATTTACTTAGATTATATTACTATATTTTCACAATCAGATGATGAACATCTAAAACGAAACAGAATTTCCTAAAATGCAGAAAATTTGGTTTGTCGTTGAATCCAAAGAAGTCACACTTTTCTATACAGGAAGGAAAATTACTGGGTCATTTAGTTTTTGTTGATGGTATAAGGATTAATCCAGAAAGGGTAAAATAAATATTGAAGATAAGTCTGTCCAGGAGTAAAAAATATGTCCAATCTTTCATTGGTAAAATCAAATTTCTGCATTGGTTTATACCAAACTTTGTTGAGAGTATCAAGCAGATTACAACCATGCTATCGAAAGGATCAAGAAGTCAAATGGACCACTAAAGCAAAGAATTCATTTGAAAAAAACAAGATGGCTCTTACTGAAGCCCCTGTATTAGTAAGTCCAGATTTCACCAGAGAATTTCTAACATTTTCCTTTGCATCTGAAGATACACTAGCAACTGTTCTATTGCAGAAGAATAAGGATGGTCTTGAGCAACCTATTGCATTCTTCAGCAAAATTCTTAGATATTCTGAATTAGAATACATCATCTTGGAAAAATAGGCTTATTCTTTGGTGAAATCTTTTTTCAGAATCTATGTTTTGCATTCCAAAGTTATTTCATATGTGCCTAATGCTACTGTAAAAGATGTTTTGACACAGCCTGACAGCAAGGGGAAAAGAGGCAAGTGGATTACTAAAATCATGGTGTATGATGTAGAGATCAGACCTACCAAACTAGTCAAGGGACAAGGTTTAGCCAAGCTACTGGATGAATCAAATTTCCAAGCTTTAGGATTGCATATGATGGCAGAAGAGTCAGCTCAAGAAGAAAATCAAGCAGATTTAGAGAAAGAGAAGATTATGGACATCTATTCAGCATCCACATGGTATGCAGACATTGTGTATTTTCTGTTGTATTTCCAATGTCCTGAACATTTAGATAGAAAAGCTGCTAGATATTTGAAGCTACGAACTACTAAGTACTGTTTAGTAGAATAATAGCTATTTTGGAAGGACACAGGGGGTATTCTACTCAGATGCTTAGATAAACCTGAAATTGAAGGAGTGATTTTTTAATCTCATGAGGATGCTTGTGGAGGTCACAAATACTGCAAGGAAATAGCATACAAGATCTTAAGATCTAGGTGCTATTGGCCCTCTTTGTTTGCAGATGTATATCAACAGGTAAGAGCTTGCATCCCTTGTCAAAAGTTTGCTGGTAAATAAAAATTGTTGTCATTACCTTTAAAACCAATTTCAGTAAGTGCTCTTTTCCAGTAGTGGGGCTGGATTTTATAGGAGAGATAAGTCCATCTTCCTCAGGACAACACAGGTGGATTTTGACTGCAATAGACTTCTTTACCAAATGGGTGGAAGCTATCCTTACTAGGAATGCCACAGATAAGGTGATTATGGAATTTATTGAAAAAAATATCCTCAGTAGGTTTGGATCTCCTCATAAAATAGTAATAGATAATGTAAAAGCTTTTAATTCTAAGGCAATGGAAGCATTTTCTGAAAAGAATGGTATCTTGTTGAAACATTCAACTCCTTACTATCCCCAAGGTAATGGTTTAGCTGAGTCCTCGAATAAAAATATCATTCAGAGTATCAGGAAACTACTAAAGCATAATAAGAGATCATGGGATTCTATGCTGAAATATGCATTATGGGCTGATAGAATAATAGTCAAGAAAGCAATTGAAACTTCTCCTTTCCAATTAGTGTATGGTAAAAATACAGTTTTTCCTGTTCAGTTGGGCATTCCAGTGATGAATTTTTTTTAGAATTGTTAGCAAGAACCTAATGATATGCAGAGAAGGATTTATGAGATGATATATTTGTAGCAGAATAGAGAAAAAGTGGAAGAAAAGGCATAGTTCTACGGATTGAAGATAAAAGACATATTTGACAGGAAAATCAAAGACAACACTTTCTCAATTGGTGACATGGTTCTAAGGTGGGATGCCAGGAAAGAACAAAAAGGGAAACATGGAAAATTTGACAACCTCTGGTTTGGCCCTTTCCTAGTATCTAAGTTTTTGGAAAATAACACTTTTTTCCTACAGACTTTGGAGGGTGAGGAATTGTCAAGTCTAGTTAATGGACGATTCCTCAAGAATTTCTACAATTTTTGAGGGGAAATTCAGTTTTTCATTGTATATACCAGTGTGAGTAAAACACAATGAGGACTCCATAACCCAATGGAAATTTTGCAGATTAGCAGGTAGCAGGAAAGAAGGCACTAGTCTACAGGTTCTTGAAGCCTCACAAGGATGACTTCATCCCGCAGCACGAGCCAGATGTTAGGTCATGATTTTGTCTTCCTTAGTTTTATGCTTTTGTTTATGTTTTTTTTTTAATTTGCTAATATTTTTACTTCTAGGAAATTTTGGTGTAAAGGTTAATTTTGAGTTGATGCATTTTAGTTTTCATCATTTTGATTTTTTCCTATTTTTAAGCTTCCTTTTATTAATTTTGTTTAGAGTTCATTCTTGAAGGGTTCTACAAGGTGTATATTGATTAATGGTTTCATTAATGACACTAAGATCAAGATTAATCATATGAACCAAGTCTTAAAACTGGATTAGTGATTAAATGACATGAAATTATGTGATTGGACTTTCTTGTAGTGCAAGAGCGAAATTAATACACTAGCGCACTGCAAGAAAGTCGCGAGTGCCAAAATAAGTCATTTTCCAGTCCAATTTTTTCTGGGGTTTCATTCTTGAGGTATTAACCCCATCAATTATCACATTTGATACATGTATTTCCAGGATTATCATTGAAATAGGTGTATGGTCATCGTGTGAGGGAGATCATGGCAATTGTATGCAAGTTCATGGCAAATTATGACAGTGAGTGGAACGAGGCAGAATTTTGAGGAATATGTTCCTAAGCTGAAGAATACGAAGGAATTGAAAGTCGTGGTGGAGACATATCGCTGAGAAATCAGATTTTTGACAATTGAAGGAAGAATTAGGGCTTCCCATCGGTGACAGTTCGAAGTGATATGGATAGTTGAAGACAGCTGGAACATGCAATTCGACACCTAACCTTTCAAGGGATTGACTTCCGGTGCTTGTATTAAGCTTTTGAGCAGGCACCCCGCATGACATTTGATAGGGTTTGTTAAATTTGGGGGTTTTCTGATAAAACCTATAATGTCAAAAATTCTAAGGAAATACATGAATTTGCTCACTCAATAGACTTTGAATGATGAGATATTAATCAATATATCTAATTATTCATCATTTAAGTTAGTAAAGTTTAGAGCAGAACTATTGGAGGTCCCTAAATCTATGATTAGGTCAAATTGTTGAAACTTGGTACAAAACATTTCCTAAATTGTCTGATAGGGTAGACTGTGAGAGTTTGAAAATAAATAGACTGCCGAGACTGTGAGAGTTTGAAGATAAACAGACTATGAGATTATTGACAGGTGTTGCAAACCATAGTAAAGATGAAGAAAAAAGGAAAAACTAATAGGGCTGATCCCATTGATCTTAGTTGGATAGATAAATTCCTAGAATGTGCTGAGCTATTTGAAAATGTAGGGTGGTTGATATTTTTCAATAAAAATGATGGATAAAATGCAGAGGTCTCCCATAAGTTTCCTCAGTGTTATGAAAAAGACACTATATATTTTGATACTTTGAAATTCAAATTGACCAAAGAGTTGGTAGCTGAGGCAATAGGGGTTAAAAATAAGGGAGAACTATGGTTTAAGAAAGTGCCATTCACCTTTAATGCACAAAGGTACCTACTACCTAGTTTAGTTCCAGATTGGGGTAAGGGTGTACCCATCCATAACTTCAGGCCTGAATGGGTAGAACATATTCAGGTTTTACAAAGTTATATGAGATGTGAAGGAAGTTCTGCCTTCATTTTTAAATACCATTTGAGGTTTCTTCAACATCTCAGCAATGAATCAAAGATGAACCTTCCCTTCTTCTTTCTAAAGATCCCGCAGAAGATGTCTTGCAGAATGAAAGAACACAAAAACTATACTAGACATTCCATTTTTCACCATGGGCATATCGAACTCATTATCAACAGTGTTTTGCAGAGTAAAGGGAAAACTTGGGAATATTTCCTTTTTTGGTTAGAGTTTCAGAATAGTCAAGAATGACAATCTAATAGAAAACAAGCTGATAAAGGATAGACCTTGATCAGAAAGCTAATATAGAAGATAAAGGTTAAAGATGAACACAGTATTAAATTGGAGGAAGTTGCATAGCCTGCAAAATAAGATTGTGAGTCTAAACAACATCTAAATGACATTGAGAGAAAATATTTGCAGTCTTATAATAAGGAGACCAATCCTGTTGAGGATGATGCACCAGCAGATACATTTGTTGCTGAGAAGATTGTACTTGCAGAGAAAGTTTTAGGCGATGAAGAGGATACTAAAGTGCAATCACAGTCCTGTCAGAGGATGAGGTAGGCCTGTTTAAGGAGGATAAACTTCCTATTATTGATGAAACTAAGGTTGACATTAAAAAGGAATTTCATAGTCAGGAAGATGAGGTAGCAGTACCAAAGAGAAATAAGCTAAAGGTTACCCATCAGGGCAAAACTTTCAAAATGTTAGGCAAACTAGCTCCTGGGTGGAGACCAAAAACTAGACCCAGAAACAAGCTCAGGATGAATATGAAGAAGTTCTTAAACCGTAAATTGAATAAAGAAGGAGTAACTGTGATTGATGACTCCTCCTCTGATGAAAAATTGGATGTTGATAGGGGTGACAATAAAGGAAAAATACCAATGAAATCAGAAAGAGAATCTGCCCTTACTAAGACTAAACTGTTTGATGTATTTTTAGAGATACGAAGACAAATGTTGCATGAATAGTAAGAAGGTAAGATAGAGGTTTCTCACTCAGAAAAGAAGCTGATGGTTGATGAAAATGTTCCCTATGAAGCTGAGACTAAAGAAAACCTAAGTTCTCCTGAAAATCCTACAGAATTGCTGCCAGAAGATGAATAAATCTATAGGAGACTAAACATTCCATGGCTTCCCAATGAGATGCAAAGTACAATAGGAAATAAAGCATTTGACTTAGAGAAAGAGAATTTACAGAGAACTATAAATCAATATAAACATCAGGTGGAATATATACAGGAGACAAATGATGGCTTGGTTATGGCCAATAGAAGACTCAGAGAGGATCTGGATGAGGTGAATAGCCACTATCAAGAGCTGATTGCAGTCTCAAAAGAGGCATTGAAAACAAAAAGAAATACAGAGTCACAATTTACAATGTTAAAACAAACCATCAAAGATCTATAGCAGCAAAATAAAGAACTCATTAGAAAGATGGCAGAGATGGAAGCAGAGCAACTGAAGGCTAGAAGAAAGGCCCAAGCCCTAGAAGGGATAGCCTTGTTAGCAGAGGCAGCTATAGATCTAAGAAGCTTGTTAACACAGTCAGTTATTAGTTATGTTTTGAAGGATATTTAATTTTTGTAATTATTATTTTGACAGAACTTTTTCGATGAGTAGGCTGAAAAGCAGTTAGGGTTTAGTTCTTCACCGAATTTTGAAGGATAGTATTAATGTATGTCACAAAGAGGACTAAGGGTTCGATTTTTTGGCTGGAAAAAGGAAGTCTTCAGACTTGTTCATAAGCTAAGTATATGACTCTTATGTGTATTTTGAAGACTGATTATGAAATATACGCTCCATTTACCCTTCAGTTTGTTCTCTGGCTTCATTTATAGCTTGTTTTAGCTACTTAGTTGGTAATTTCATTGCTGGTATTAAGTTTTTATGCTTGTAGTGCTTGTCATTCGTGGATGAACTTCAATGTTTTTTCTGTTGGATACATTGTTATTATGTTATGCATCTCAGTTTTCTATGCATGTGATTTAGTTTTTATTTGGGTTATGAATGCATTCCCTCTTGTCCTCAAACTTCACAACCTGAAAACCTTAAAAAAAACCCTAAAAACCCAGTTTTTTTTTATTGAGATATTTGAGATTATGTTGGCTTGTTTTCTTGTAGTCTGGAAACAATTTATGGCATAAACAGGATCATTGGGAGTAAAGTACACAAAGAACTTACATATCCTAGAGTTTTGGACTTGAATCATTTTACTAATGATGAACAAGACAATCAGGTACTTTATCATTATCATTCCATTTGCATGTAAGTTAAAACTAGTGTTTTCTTTGTCTGAAGCAACCTCTGTTTTCCTAATCTAGCTTTTGTCTGCAAATTGCAGGGAGATTTGAAATATGAATTATATGTTGTACTTGTGCACTCTGGGTGGACAATGTACTGAGGACATTACTAGAGCTTTGTACAAACCTCGCCTAATGTCTGGCATAAGCTAGATGATTGGTAGGTCTCTTTCTCTCTCTCTCTCTCTCTCTCTCTTTGTCTTGAGTGTATGTGGTATGTTTCACTGTTCATATCAATGACAACATACACTAATAAAGATCTAGTACTATGCTACTTGCTGTAAACAATGAATGCAATTTTAAGCCATCTAGATAGTCAGACCATTTTTTGGGGGGTTTTGTGCAAGATTTGGTGTAAAACTACAGTTAAGTTATTAAAAGGGAAGTTATTATAGGCAATGGTCACACTCTCATCCCAATACGAACACTTAGTTTTGTGTAATATTCAAGGAGGTCTACATTTGTTTTCCATCTATCCATTCTTTAGTTGGCTGCGATAGGTGAGAAAATAGAGGATTCTTGAATTCCTCTTTTGTTGTCATAGTGCAATTTGTGTTGAACCCATAAATAGCAAATAACAAAGGATTGTCACTTTGAAGATTTCAAACATCTTAGGTTGATGCCACCTTGAGTGTCATAATCAACATCAAATGTGAAAATGGATTCGAGATGATGACAAAGGACCTAAAGAATCTAAGACAACATGGTGGTTGAATCAGTTTATTGGTCGTGAAATGAAGCCAACAATGGATTGGCCATTTCCCTTTGCAGAGGATCACTTGTTCGTACTTACTTTAAGGGCAGGATTAGAAGGATATCATATGAATGTGGATGACAAGCATGTGACCTCGTTTCCTTATCAAAGTGTGAGTGACTGTAACTTGTTATATTGAAATTTTCTTGCTTCACCACACTTTTTCCACCAATATGCTTAGATAATGAAGAAGATCATTTCAATTTGAATAAGCATGCCCTCTTCTGGATATTTCACCATCTGTCAGAGATATGCACATAATATTGTTTTATGTTTTTGGGATTTAGATTTATAATTGAGTCAATACTATCATAGTGCATGATGAATCTTTATTTTCCAATACATAAAATGTAAACTGTGAGACTAAGGACTCAAGAATAATCATAAAGGTAGTGATAACATGAGACGTAAAATGCCTGGATTAATAATTTTCTGAACAAGAATTTTTTCTGATAGTGTGTCTTTTAATCAATGGCCTACTTTGAATTTTAGTGCAGTTGCTGAAACCTTTTTTTCCTGCTCATTGGCTTTATAAATACAACAAAGAGTTTTTCATCCTTTTAATTGTTGAATTGCTGCTCAGACCCATATTAGGGCCTTGGTTCTTGCATAGGTTCATACAAGCTCATTTCCTTTCTTTTCCAAAAGTATGGGATTATTGTCTTACAAATTGATTATATAATAAATGCAGAATTCAAATATCACACTTAAGATAACTGGCAGGCACTATTTTAAATGGAGCCATCTAACATGGATTGGTTCCCTAATGCCTTATTTATTTATGCATTTTTATATTTAAGCTCCCGTTTGGATCTTCTTCCACTTGTGGGAGGCTCAGAGAAAGAGCTTGGTTTTTTTATGGCCAACGTCAACATATGGATGGAGATCTGATCACAATTCCTTTGTATATTTAGATAGTAGACTTTCTTACACTATTTTCCAACATTTTCACCTCAGACATTCCATGTTTTTGGTGCTTCTCCCTTTAGTGCATTATTAGAACCATGTGGTGAGTCCTACCCTATGGCATAGCATTGAAAAATATAATTTAGACATATACTTTTGCATAGGTCCAGTTTAAATGTGCCAGAAACAGTTCGAGTTAAGTCTATTTTGTATTTTGTCATTCAATCGATGCTCTGCAAACTTCAATACTGTCAGATTCACTCTTGGAACAGATATGTCATTTATTTTACTTGTGAGATCCTAACGTTTCTTAAAAAACAAAACTTTTCTCTCATCTTCACCAACCATCGATTATTTGAAGGATAAAGAATGGAGAGCAATGAAGGCAAGTGCACATTAAAGTCTCCAAATTGCAAGTGCTACTTCCATTGGCCTATTGATTTTTCTTGCCCTTGATATCTTCCATATTTTTCCCAATTTCAGAGTACAAGATCCAAATTAATGCTCTGGTGGCCAAAGCACAAAAAATGCCCAAGGAGGGATGGACCATACATGATGGGACTCCATGGCCATGAAACAACACTCGAGACCATCCTGGGATGATCCGGGTATCACATGTTTGTCTTTAATCATGTAGTCTTATCTTTCCTCAGAATATTTCGGTATCATCTAAAGACTAAATATTAATCTGTGAAGTCTGTTCAGACTCCTTTCAATTATTATTGTTATCCTTGTCCTTGCAACAGACCAGATTTCCTATTCTGAGGAATGGGGTATAATATCCACTCTAAAGTTTTCATTTCCTTTGATTAGCCATAGCCTACCATGAGACCACTCTCTAGTGCACTTGATTCCTCTTCTTTTGGAATTGGTTACTAATTCACTTCCATTTCTGTGCTTCATTGCCAAGTGTGATCTTTTACAAATCATTGTAAGCTGATCTTTTACTAATTCACTTCCATTTCTGTGCTTCATTTCCAAGTTTGATTAGGCTGCAACATTCATATGAAGATAGAAAGTTTTTAAATGCAAACTCCACACATTGGAGCAATTTGAAAACGAGCACCTTTAAAAAAACATGGCCAACATCTTCATCATTCATACAATAGCTGCAGTTTTCATGTGCTAATCCTGTGTTACAAAGCTTTCCTTTTGTCAGGATCACCATGTATAGAATGTATCGAGCAAGAAGCTAGATTTTAAAGAAAACCCTTGCATCCCAAGTATATTTCACTTTGTGCCATTTATGCTTGTATCATTAAGATTCCCACCTCTTTTAAGCTTGGTTTGAATGTAAGGTCCACAGTTCATATTTTTGTACAAACATCTTGTCTTTTATATTGGGATAGATGACCCATAACTCAAATCAAATGCATTCAATTATGTAGCAAAACCTTGAAATACATCCAACAAGAATATTAGTAAGAGATGCCTATTACATCTCAAACATATAAGTAAGTTTGGCTTTCATTAAAGTTGGGCACATTCTTGAGTAAAGTTGGACTGGTGTTTTTTCTTCTTTGTTAATAGATTCTAAATTTAATATGCAACTGTTTTTGAAACAAACATGTGTAGTGCTGAGGGGACGTTGGTTTGAAGGTTTGGCTTCGACTTTTATCTTTTCTTTCATTTTCAGTCAAATCCTAAAGGTATAAAGGGAATGGAGGAGGGTCTTATGTTCAGCTTCACTCATTGGCTTAAAGAGTTTTGAGTAGCGCATTTCTTATCTGACAGCAAGGTTTGACCAGTAACTCAGTTTGTCAAATAATTCTATTTCTCCATGGAATACTTGTGTTGCAAAGTAAGGCTAAAGAGGTTTCCCTAGGATTGGATGGAAAAAACATATTTTTTGTTGGTAAGTTTTGGATCTTGGCAAAACAAAATCATTTTCAAATTTTATTATATGCACTCTCGGAATCTATGCAATACTAATAAAACAAAGGAATGGGGTCATCACAATATGTAATACAATACACTTTTAAAGTAATTTGTTGTTTTACAAGAATGATGGGTTGTGGAAAGACCACTATGGGAAAAATTCTGTCAGAAGCTTTAGGGTATTACGTCTTTTACATGTATGTTACAAAGGCCGAGGATGTGAATTTGAAAGTCAACTATCATTCTCAATTGTATATTGCATATGTTTTTCTGTGTAATACGAAACATTTTGATATGTATCTTGTTGTTTGTATATGTGCAGTGATAAGTTGATTAAAGATTCTGCATGTGGAACACTTATAGCACAAATCTTCAAAGGGAAAAATGAAGAGTACTTTAGAGATTCTGAGGTGATGCCTATGTCCCTTCATCACATTTTACTATAACCCACTTCTACATGATTCAAAGAAGGAAACCAAAATGATTTTCATTGCATGATTCCTTTATTATCTATGAATTCATTATATGGTTACTTTATCATCTATGAAGTCCATTGCTCACTTATATTAAAGACCCTCAATTGGCTTCACTTGGGAAAACATGTTTTTTATGCATATAAAGGAGTGAATTAGAGTCGTTGATTTTGTAATTTGACATGGGATGTATTTTTGTTTGTGTTTCAGGTTTGTCTTGTGGAAATTGGGCAAGGAATGTTAGTTTTTTGGAGTTTATGATTATCTCTGAGAAATGCTTCCTGGTATTGCTAGGGCCTTATAGCCCTTTTATTTCCGGTTTGATTGTTGGAAAATTAATTTGGGTTGTTTACTAACTTTACTCCATCAAGTTTCTTTCCTTCTTGTTACCAATTTGATATGGGCTATACTTGTGAACACGTTTTTCGCAATTGAAGTAAATTTTACCATTTTCTTTGAGATTATAATTTCTGCTTGTAAAAATGCTCTCCAATTTATGCAGGTTGTGTTTGTTCCTGTTCTTATTGGAAACTTTTATATGGGTTATATTTTGTTTCTGATTTTGTTGCTTTTCTACTTGCTAAATCTTCCCATTTTATGTGGCCTTTTTTATGAATAAGTGTTAGGTTTTGTCACAACTTGTAGCAAAATCTTAATGCAAGATATGTTTTTGTTTTCCTTTTTTATCTTTCAGGGTTTGTTTTTGGTTTCACATTGAATTGTTAGCCCCTTTTTTTTGCTTTTGGTTTTGTCCTCCATGCATTGTAATTTTTATGCTCTTGACATTAAGTCTAACGTTTCCTCATGTTTCTTTCTACAAAAATCTGATGACCAGATGTGGAGTCTGGACTTTATCTCCTTTTTCTTGAGCTATGGCAATAATATTTGATATGTGACATCTTATTTCTTGTGTGGTTGGTTTAGTTATTGGGAGAGACTGTGACCAGCTGGATTTTCAATTTACAAGTTTCAAATGCTTGCTGATTTAATTTTTTATGTTTCTTTCCATTTGAGTTCCAGGATTTTTCCTTGATTGAAGCTCATCGCTTACTTGTGGGATATTGGATTTTTTTGTATTTCTACATTTCTAAGTTCTTCACTACAAAGTGATGTTGTTTTTCTGTGTGGTTTTATTTGGGATGGTTTATTTGCTAGGAAGTGTGTGGGTTCCTTATCAAGGTTTTTCTTTGAAAAAAATGGAGGTAAGAATCACTTACATTATAAACCGGTTCCCTATCAATCGCACCCGAATGGGGTCCAGTGCCGATGGATTACTCTGAGTTCTGAGTATATACAAGGAAGTGTGTGGGTTCCCTATCAAGGTTTTCCTTGGAAAAAATATTTTGGTATCATCTAAAGACTAAATCTGAATCCATGAAGTCTGTTCAAACTCCTTTCAACTATTATTGTTATCCTTGTCCTTGCAACATACCAGATTTCCTATTTTGAGGAATGGGGTATAATATCCACTCTAAAGTTTTCCTTTCCTTTGATCAGCCACAGGCTACCATGAGACCACTCTGTAGTGCACCTAATTCCTCTTCTTTTGGAATTGGTTACTAATTCACTTCCATTTATGTCCTTCATTGCCAAGTGTGATCTTTTACAAATCATTGTAAGCTGATCTTTTACTAATTCACTTCCATTTTTGTGCTTCATTGCCAAGTGTGATATTTTACAAATCATTGTAAGCTGATCTTTTACTAATTCACTTCCATTTCTGTGATTCATTGCCAAGTTTGATTAGGCTGCAACATTCATACGAAGGTAGCAAGCTTTTAAATGCAAACTCCACACATTGGAGCAATTTGAAAACGGGCACCTTTAAAAAAACATGGTCAACATCTTCATCATTCCTGCAATAGCTGCAGTTTTCATGTGCTAATCCTGTGCTATAAATCTTTCCTTCTCTCAGGAGCACCATGTATAGAATGTACCTAGAAAGGAGCTAGATTTTAAAGAAAACCTTTGCATCCCAAATAGATTTCACTTTGTGCCATTTATGCTTGTATCATTAAGATTCCAGCTTCTTTTAAGCTTGGTTTGAATGGAAGGTCCAAGGTTCATCTTTTTGTACAAACATCTTGTCTTTTATATTGGGATAGATGCCCCATAACTCAAATCAAGTGCATTCAACTATGTAGAAAAACCTTGAAATACATCCAACAAGAATATTAGTTAGAGATGCCTATTAGATCTCAAACACGTAAGTAAGTTTGGCTTTCATTAAAGTTGGGCACATTCTTGAGTTAAGTTGTACTGGTGTATTTGCTTCTTTGTTAATAGCTTCTAAATCTAATATGCAACTATTTCTGAAACAGACATGTGCAATCCTGAGGCGACGTTGGCTTTGAAGGTTTGGCTTCGAATTTTATCTTGTCTTTCCTTTTCAGTCAAAGCCTAAAGGTCTAAAGGGAATGGAGGAGGGTCTTATGTTCAACTTCACTCATTGGTTTAAAGAGTTTTAAGTAGCACATTTCTTATCTGACAGCAAGGTTTGACCAGTAACTCAGTTTGTCAAATAATTCTAATTCTGCATGGAATACTTGTGTTGCAGAGTAAGGCTGAAGAGGTTTCCCTAGGCTTGTATGGAAAAAGAATATTTCTTGTTGGTAAGTTTTGGATCTTGAAAAAACAAAATCATTTTCAAATTTTACTATATGCACTCTTGGAATCTATGCAATATTAATAAAAGAAAGGAGTGGGGTCATCACAATATGTAATATGATACACTTTTAAGTAATTTGTTGTTTTACAGGAATGATGGGTTGTGGAAAGACCACTGTGGGAAAAATTATGTCAGAAGCTTTAGGGTATTACTTCTTTGACATGTACATTACAAAGGCCGAGAATGTGAATTTGAAAGTCAACTATCATTCTCAATTGTATATTGCATATTTTTTTCCGTGTAATATGAAACATTTTGATATGTATCTTGTTGCATATGTGCAGTGATGTGTATCTTGTTGTATCTTCACCAACCATCAATTATTTGAAGGATAAAGAATGGAGAGAAATGAAGGCAAGTGCACATTAAAATGTCCAAATTGCAAGTGCTACTTCCGTTGGTCTATTGATTTTTCTTGCCCTTGACATCTTCCATATTTTTCCCAATTTCAGAGTACAAGATCCAAATTAATTCTCTTGTGGCCAAAGCACAAAAAATGCCCGAGGAGGGATGGACCATGCATGATGGGACTCCATGGCCATGCAACAACACTCGAGACCATCCTGGGATGATCCAGGTATCACATGCTTGTCTTTAATCTTGTAGTCTTATCTTTACTTTGTAGTATATATGATCTATTAATCATAAATTTCTTTTCCATTTGTTAACATGTATCTACATATGTTTCAAATTGAGTAAATTCGTTTTACTGAACTTTTTAATTTCCACTTCAGGGTTCTTAGGTCACAGTGGGGGAGTTGAAAATGATGCCAATGAATTACTAGGTTAGTTTATGTATCCCATGAAAAGAGGCCTAGTTTCCAACACCACAAGAAAGCTGGTGCAATGAATGCATTGGTATATTCCTTGCTAAGTATACATTTTTTTGTTTTTTTGGCTGATATCCTACTATAAATTTCATGATTCTTTATGTTCATGATTGCTATCCCGTTTCTCTAATTAGGTCTGAGTTTCTTCTATCCTCACAAATGGCCTCTTTCTCTTGAATCTTGACTATGGTCATTATATAAACAACATCAAAGCTCTTCGTGAGGAAATGTGTTTTCTAATGGATAATGCTCTTGGGAAGAAAACTTGCTATGTATAGTTCCCTCAAAACAAAAACAACAACCTGGTTTATTGTGCACTTGCTTGTCCATATGGATAACGTGAGTTTCTACCCAATTATAACATTCGTGGCTCTTAAAAGCATAGTCACAAGGTTATCCATACTGGTGACTAAATTTTCCATCTCATGATTGGAACTCATTTTTCCAGGACCTGACTGAAGGAACATAATTTGGACCTTTTTATATACCAGGTTTGGACACAAAACATTATAATGATATAATCTGTGAAACAGGACATGTCCCCTGGGGGCTCCATGTCTGTATTTCATGTGCTAGACACGGATACACTAGGACACGTGTCTGACACGTGTTTGGCATGTGTCACATGTCAAACATGTGTCTGACACATGACTTATATGTGTCCCACTCTAAAAACCACTTTTCGTCATGTTTTCTCACTTTTAGTTGTAGGGAAAGAGATGTCATGGTCTCCCATTGTCCAGGTAAAGGGTAAAATCAAGATTTGAAGGGATTCCAAGTGCTTTGTAAATGTTCTAGTTTCTAAAAAGATTGGATCTTTATTTTATCTAAATTTCATATTTTTATATTTTT
>LPNX010438476.1:0-195648 GCA_001517045.1 Pseudotsuga menziesii
AAAGATTGAATAGGGAGACTTCTCGTAGAAACCTTGAAGATTTAGGAGACCAATCCCTCTCAGATATCCATCACATATTTGTAGAGAGTCATACCTTCCAATCTCAATAAATGACGGAATTTTACAAACCCGTTGACTTTTCTCAGATAGCAGGTGCTCCTCATGACATTCCAAATGATGCTATCAAGAAGCTCCCCATGTTTGAGGGAAATAATGCTACCATTTCCAAGACTCATCTCCGAAATTTTGAGAGGCACCTAGTCAGTTATTGCAATAGTGCTACTACTGACCATGAAGATGTCAAAATGAAGCTCTTTGCTATATCCTTAGAGGATGATGTTGCAGAGTGGTATGGCGACCTTGGTGATGATTCATATAAAACCCTTAATGAATTCCTAGAAGGTTTTAAGAAGAAATGGGGGGAAAAGAAAGAACCAAGACATTTGCTTGCTACCCTTCATAATATAAAGAAGATGGAAAATGAAACCATTGATTAATTTAATACTAAGTTCAGACGTGTGGTTGCAGACCTCCCTAGAGAAATCAAGCCAAGGGATGCCTCCATCCTCATATATTACATCGAAGCTTTCACTGGGGATTTGAGGTACCAGTTAAGGGACAAAGATCCGACCGATCTAAAAACTGCTCAGGATCTGGCCGAGAAAATAGAAAGGAATATGCAATCTTCGGGAAAATCCAACATTCCAGGTTACACTAGGGGAAACACTTCGTACAACAAAGAGAAGGGAAAGGCCGTTGAATTAGAGGAAAAAGAAACCTCTAAAGACCCCATGGAAAAGGTAACTAGCATGTTTGAAAAAGTGATGACTAGTCAAAACCAATTCATGACAAACCAATCTGTGCAATTGAATAATATCCAAAACAGAATAGTCACACTGGAGAGAAATAATGGACCTAGGAATTTTCAGCCAAAACAGAATCAAGTGTATCAAAAGAAGTTTCCTCAGCAAGAGCCTAGGATTCCAAACCAGTTAGACTCAACTAACATGGTAGATGAAGTAATTCCATGGTGTAGACCTTGTGAGCAATTCCACCCAGAAAGTACTTGCTACATAGCAAACCAAGTTATAGAACATGGGATGGCGAAGGTCAGTAATCAGGAAACAACATCAGGAAAGTCTGATCATGTGTACATTGTAGGCCGAACCTATCCTCTATCAAACCAGCATTGGCAGCAGGCCACGGATTATGGTTTCGATAAGGACCTCCTGTCTAACTTTTATGGTGTAATGCCTCCTCCAGAAGCAATTAAGGAAATGAAGGAGGCCAGGTTCAAGGGAGCTGTGTATCAAAGAAGAGAAAAGCAATCACCATCTAAATAGTACAAGCCAAAGGTAACCACTCCTCCCCTCCCAAATCCTCCTATTGTCCCTGAGTCAAATATTGATATGGGAGAATGGATAAGTAGTGCTAAGATTCATGTTTATGCAACTGATGTCCTTAAAATTCCCGGTCAAAAAGAAAAGTTGTTGAAATCCTTAGAGGATAGTCAAAGTAAAGCTCATAATATTATCGAAGAGGATCCTCTTCCTAATAATAATGTTATATTTGAAGCTGAACATATTGAACCCATAGATATGTCCATAGTCCTCAATAGTGTTGATCCGAGAAGAGAAGATCACCCACCTTTTATGTCTCCCTCTTAGTTGATAAACTTCTCCTTCATAACTGTATGTTAGATTCAGGTGCTTCATCAAATGTCATGACAAGAAAAGTAATGGAGCAATTAAATCTAAGGGTCACTCAACCCTACCACAATGTTTGTGCCATGGATGCAAGAGAAGTTGAAGTGGTAGGGATAATCTTAAATTTACAAGTTAAGTTGGCTAAGTATCCTGATATCGACATGTCAATGGATGTGGTGGTGATAGATGTTCCAAATAATTGGGGTATGTTGTTATCCAGAAAATGGACCGCAAATCTTGGTGGGCACATTCAAATGGATTGGACATATGCTACTATACCTGCATCAGAGAACACTAGGGTGATTCTCCACAGAGAAAAGCTAAGGAAACGGCATGTAGAAAACCCTAAGAAGCCCAAAAATGAATTTGTTCATTTCATTGAAAATTTTGGAAACTATGCTATTTTGTCAAATTTCATGGCCCCCATTAAGGAAAACATTAAAAATGAAAAGATCGATGAAGTTTGGCAAATGTACTTTGACGGGGCTTATTCCAAAACCAGAAAGGGTGCGGACATCATGATCATCTCTCCTTCAAATAACGTCTAGAACTTTGCATTCAGGTTAGAGTTTGAAGCATCAAACAATGTAGCCGAGTATGAGGCATTGCTCCTAGGGTTAGAAACCGCTAAAGATATGGGGATAAAGATGTTGAACATAAAAGGTGATTCAGATTTAGTTGTCCTCCAAATTAAGAATCAGTATCAATGCAAAAATGACAGACTAAGAAAGTATAGGAATGCCACATGGGACACTATGGAATGGTTTGATGCACTTAACATTCAAAAGGTCCATAGGGAAATGAATAGGTTAGCAGATAAATTAGCAGTAGCAGCATCCACCCTCCAGGCTTCGGATGAAATGATTAATGGGAATGGAAAGATGGAAATAAATTTCAGACCTTCAATTCCAGATAATATAGACCACTGGCAAGTGTTCAAAGATGATGAGCAACTCTTGAGATTCATCCACAATCTACAAGAGTTTGAGGGTTGCAAGACCAGTTATCAGCAGGAAGGTAAAGAGTATTAGGAGTGCGAGGATAATGAAAGGAATCACATCCCAAGTAGCCTTATAGCTTTCGAGAATCTTTTCAATCATTAGGATCATCATAAAAAACAAAAAGAAGAAATAAAAACTGGGAATTATACGGAAATAAACATAGGAACTGACAAGGATCTCAAGTTAATACAAATTGGAAAAGGTACTTCGAAAAAGGAAAGGAACAACTTGATCAACCTAATCAAAGAGTATAGAGATGTGTTGGCCTTTAGTTATGATGAGCTTAAAGACTATAGGGAGGATTTGTTTCAACACACTATTCCCCTCACAGAAGAAGCTAAGGAGGTCAAACCTTTCCGACAAAAACTTAGGCGAATAAATCCTAAGTTGGCCCCCATTGTGCAGAAGGAACTTCAGAAGATGCTAGCAGTAGGGATCATAGCACCTACAAGGCATTCATCTTGGTGCTCCAACTTAGTTGTTGTTAGAAAGAAGAATGGGTCAATTAGAATATGTATAGATTTTAGAAATCTGAATACATCATGCCTCAAAGATAATTACCCATTACCCAACATGGAAATTTTGCTTCAAAGAGTAACATGATCAGGAATGATGTCCATGTTGGATGGATTTTCCGGTTATAACCAGGTGTTGGTAAATAAAGAAGATCAACATAAGACTACATTCACCACACCTTGGGGTAACTATAAATTTCTAAGAATGCCTTTTGGCTTATTGAATGCTGGTGCCACCTTCCAAAGAGCCATGGATTTTTCCTTCAAAGAACTTATAGGAAAAATAATTGAAATATATCAAGATGACTTAACTATTTTTTCAAAAGAAATATCTGATCACATAAGTCATCTTAGGCAGGTTTTTATAAGATGTCGAAAATATGGTATTTCCTTGAATCCCACCAAGTCAATCTTTGGAGTTGATGAAGGCAAGTTGTTGGGGCACATCATTTCTAAAGATGGTGTCAAGGTTGATCATGAGAGAGTTGAAGCTATTAAGAAAGTCCCCTTGCCTCACAATCTAAAAGCTCTCCAGTCCTTTAATGGTCAAATCAATTTCATAAGAAGATTCATCCCAAACTTAGCAAAATTAATGAAACCTCTACAAAAGCTATTAAAGAAAGATGCTAAGTTTGAGTGGATAGATGAAGGGAAAGATGCATTCAAGTCCATCAAAAATGCCATATCCATGTCCCTGGTCTTGACTAGTCCAGATTATTCCAAAGAATTCCAAATATTTTCCTTTGCCTCAGAAGACACCATTGCCGGTGTTCTACTTCAAAAGAATAAGGAGGGACAAGAGCAACCCATAGCCTTTATGAGTAGAGCCTTACAAAATTCAAAATTGAAGTATACCACGATGGAGAAACAGGCCTATGCTCTTGTCAAGTCCCTTAAACATTTCAGAACTTATATAGGTTACTTCAAAATCATTGGATATGTACCCCATGCAGCTGTCAAGGATATCATGTCTCAGCAGGACTGTCTAGAAGTCAGGGGTAAGTGGGTTTCAAAAATGCAGAAATATGATTTGGAGATAATACCTACTAAATTAATTAAGGGACGGGGTCTTGCAAAGATTTTGACCCAAGGAAATGAGAAGGCTTTATGAATAATCTGCTAGAGCAGCAATTCAGAGCAAAGTGTATCAGATGAGTTTCAGAGATTAGAGCAGCACCCCTGGTACACCGACATCATATTTTTCCTCCGCAACCTTACATGCCCCAATCACTTACTGGGCCATAAAAGAAGGGAATTAAGGTTAAAGGAAACTAAGTATTGCTTGACCAAAGATGGTTTGGGTTGGAGAAACCCAGATGGTTTGATACTTAGATGTGTCGATCAACCTGAGTCCAAGAAACTCATGGTTGAGTTCCATTCAGGATTTTGTGGTGGACATTTTGCAGCTAAAACAACCGCCCACAAAATACTTAGAGCAGGCTACTATTGGCCAAACCTATTTTCAGATGTGCACAAGGCTATCAGAGTTTTCCCCTAGTGTCAGTTATTCACCGGAAAGAAACAAATGAAAGCCTTGCCTCTAAATCCAATAGTAGTCCAAGCCCCTTTTCAGCAATGGGGGCTTGACTTCATCGGTAAGTTCAAGGATAACTCGAGCAATGGTTACTCTTGGATTCTTACCGCCACGGATTATTTTACCAAGTGGGTAGAGGCGATACCCACCAAAAAGGCAACCGATGCCATAGTCATGGATTTCCTAGAAGATAAAATCATCACAAGATTCAGTGTGCCAGCTAGAATAATCACGGATAATGGCCCATGCTTTGTTTCTTCTGAGATGTCGTCTTTCTGTTTCAAGTACAACATTATCCTATCTCACTCATCTATTTGCTATCCCCAAGGAAATGGTCTAGCATAATCAAGTAACAAGAACTTAATGACCATAATCAAAAAAATTGTGGGTGACAATAAGAATGCTTGGGATAGCAAAATCAAATTAGCATTATGGGTCGACATGATCACTAAGAAAAGTTCAACAGGGAGGAGCCCTTTCGAACTAGTCTATGGCCTTGATGTCACCTTACCAGTCCATCTAAAGCTTCCAGTTTATCAACTCCTCCAGACATTCAGCTCAGATCAAGAGGCCATCTAGAATAGAATAAACCAATTGATCGAGCTAGATGAGAGCAGAAGAGACTCTCTTGACCATAGTATCAAAAATTCAGACAAGGTCAAGAGAGCCTTTGATAAGTATACCCGGCCAAGTTCCTTCCAAGTAGGTGACACGGTTCTATGTTGGGACAAATGACAGGAAAAACCTGGGAAACATGGAAAGCTCGATAGCCTGTGTTTGGGACCATACATCATCGATGAAATAGTAGGAACGAACTCCTTCTATCTAAATGACTTGGAAGGAGAAATATTGAGCTTACCAGTGAATGGTTTCCTCCTCAAGCTATTTTTCACCGAGACAGTTTGATGCCTTTAGTGGCATCGGTGGTTTTAGGGCCAATTTCTAAACCTTGCCCTGCATGTATTTCTAAATTGTATATATCATATTGTTGTATCATAGATATGTTTGTATTATAGTTATTTTGTACCATGTTGAAAATTTTCCCTTGTATATTAGTTTTTGTAAAATATTCCTTTTTGCAACTTATAGATTACAGATTAATTATGTACATTACTTTGCTTTTATAGCTAATTTTTTCTTATACATACATGTTACTGACAAACTCTAATTGCCTTGTAGGACCCAGAGATTCCAGAGTTCTCACATCCTCTCCTTTGAACAGAAGATCAATCAGAGAATGTGTCCTAGATGGAGCCAGAATGTTACCACCTAAGTTGTACTTAGTGGTTTTTTATCAAGTGAGCCTGGTGAACCGGACAGGGTTAACTTGTTCGGACTTCAAAAAGTCCTTTGGAAGTACTTATGGGAAGTGCTTGTTGTACCATATCACATGTTCATACCCCATGGGGGAATTGTAAAAAATGTTCTAGCGTGATAGTGTCTGTAAAAGACTCAGTCTCTTAGACTTCATTTGTCAATCCGATCAGCCTATGGTGTTTGTTCCCTGGTTATTATTGGTTGTTGAATAAACGACTGATAATTTATGAGTTTTTCACTCCATACCTCCAAAGTTAGGGTGGTTGGCTTGGCATTTAGGCCTATTGAGGTTATTAGAGTCTACGTGTCAATGTATAAGCATGCTAGACATCATTTTTGAATCATATGAACATGTCTAAGTTCCCCTAGGTGTTTTTCAATTTTTTAATATTTTAGTTTTTTCAGTGTTTTTTATTAAAATTAAATTTTTCCAAAACTTAGGCTATTTTTTAATAGTTTAATTGGAAAAATTGATTTTGTAATAAAAGTGGGCCAAATAATCGGTTTCAGTCATGTAGGTGCTCATTTTCAAGCTAAGAGCACCATGTAAACCCATGGACCCACTTTTTCCTAAGTTTTGAGTGATCTTCCATCACTCAGGTCAGAAAGCCCCAAAAATCAATTATTGATTATTTTAATTAATAAATTGATGAATAATGGGGCAAATCCAAAATCAATAAATCAGTGGATTCTCAGCCGATTTGATTGAAATCAGTCAGATCTGAAGTAGATTGACTGGATCTGACAAATCCTTGACTGAAGGAGGGGATCAAATCAGATCCAGAGTTGATCTACAGCTGTCTTCTTGGGGAATTGTGCCCTCTCTCTCTCCTCCACACGTGTGGACTCTCCTAGATGCTCTGTGGACTAAGGTGTCAGTGTATGGGTTGATGTGTCAGCTCAATCAAGCCCCCAGTTGACAAGTAGGCTTAGTTCAGCTTCAGTTCTGCATTGATGAACTCTCCATCAATTGATTTCACTTGATTCCATGAGGAATTGTGCCCCCCATAGGATGGATGGCCTATAAATTGTATATATCCTGCTTGAGGCTCCCTCTTCCAAGCTAGTTAGAGATGGACTCAAGGGCTTGCCATTGTAACTGTGTACTGATATTCATTTGTTGAAATAAAGAGAAGCTTTGGTGGCTCAATTGTGGAGTACCTTTCATGTGTGGATTGTCATTGTCATGCTGCATTCGAGGTGAAACTGCTATTTTTCCATTTTTTTGCACTTAACTATTGTCTGCATGAATGGTTATTGAGATCATAAGGATAGATCATTGTAAGTAAGATTACTTACTTCTATATGCTGCATATTTTTGAATGAGTTAATACCTGTATGTTAAATAAGATTATTTGCATACTGTATCATCCCCTTCTCATATGTATCTTCAGATTTGATAGTTCTGTTTGCAGGAGTTGTTTTGTAGCTTACAGGTTTGCCGTGACTGGAAGATCTATGGTTCAGTTTTGATTCCATTGATTTCCAGTAGATATTGCTAATACCGTGCCCCTTGGTGCTTCACTACCAAGTTTTCTCTGCAGATCTGCTTCAACAACAAGCACCTTTCTTCCCCTTTCTCTCCTTACGAAAAATCTTAAATTTTCCTCAAACTGGTTACTTTAAAGGTTTTGTATTACTCTGATCCATCTCATTAAGAAAAATACACATATATATAATTACTAATATCCCTTCCAAAGTCTAGATCTTAGTTTTGTTTTGCACATAAAGTTCAATTTCAAGAGATCTAGCTAAAATTACCATATTGTCGCAAGCATTTTTAGTGAAAATTCGTAGCTTGCTCTTAAGGTAGTTTCATTTGCTGTTATAAATTTTAATATTCTGCAATATCAGTGCATATTTCATTGGCTTCCCAAACAGCAAGCCAAGATCCCAAGGAAAGCTTGCTTTCCTTGGTTCCTTTTTTGCCTATTTAGCTAGTTTTAACTTCATTGTTTATGAGATAAGGTAGGCTGATCCAAAGGTACTCTTAAAGTGATTTTGGGTGTATGTTATTCTAATGTGCTCTCTGTATTTTAGCAGGTCTGACAGAAAATAAAGGAATATGTTGTCCGAAGTGGCCTCAGGAGCGTGCAAATCCCCCCAGGGGTCTCCCTTTTAACCAAAATCTTAAAATTTTTGCAAAGTTGTAAAATATTGGTTTCAGCCTGTATAAGGACCAAGAATTTTTTGATATATCAGTTCACTGATATTGTAACCAATAATAAATAAAATTATTTTTGGAATAGGCTCTTTCGAGCCCATTCCCCATCCCCCCCGGGGGGATTTGCGTCGGTGTCCTTTTCGTTGCTTTTTGCTTATTTATTTTTTTTAACTAGAATTGATGACATCTATAGGGTAGTATACTTTATTTAATTATTAATATCATACTCCATATTTTACATTTCAAAGTAATCATAATACTTACCCCACGACTTCTCGATTGACCCGAAAGGGGAAAGAGATTCGTGGTAGGATTAATTAGAAAACCAGAATTGTATATTTGTTTTATTTTTTCATCTTTTACTTATCAGTAAATTTTAAAATTAACCCCTCCTTGATTCCCCGATTGAGATCCACTTGGATTGAAAGAGGTTCCTAGAGGGTTTTCTCTTTTAAACAAGAACACTCAATTTAAAACTTACTAAAATTTACAAGACTCCAGTGTGTATGCTATGCACTTGGTTGCGGTTCGTCCAATCAGTCAAGATATATCAAAAGCACTTGGGTGACTAGTATAATTAGGACTCACTCTCCCCAACTGACAAACTATTAGGTGAAAATCCAAAACCTAGATCAAACCTTTACGGTGGAAAAATACCCAAAGGAAGCGGGAACTTCTGAAAAGTGACCTAGAGGTGCCGATCTTTGTCACACCCTAATGAGTGCGTTATGAACAATAGCCCTAGAGACTCCATTTCAGTCCACATATTCCTTGCGGGTAACAATGAAGGTTTAGTTTTGGACATACTCCAAGTACTCTCGGGTATATCTGGAGTCCCCCCTTAGCCTAATTTTAATCAACTCACACTTCAAACTTAACCTAAAACATACCAAGAGGAAATCGCAAAACATTCACTCCAAGCACATGCAAGCATATTGATTCTATTTTTTGACTCCATTCTAAGGCACTGGTTAATTTCTTGCTTATATATATATTGTGTCTTAGCACTGTGCTTTCGTGTGTTCATCTTTTATATCTTGCCATCTTTGATTATATATAGTTAAATTGTAAACTCCTAAATAACTCAGTCAGTTTAAACATCACAACACTAAGTAATCATCCTTAGTAACTTAATAGGGTCTACCCCCCTTGGCTTCGTTAGGAGTTGAGCCTAAATGGAGGAGTCAAGAACAAGGTGACAGCCTTGACTCGAGACTTGCCCCCAAGGACACACCGAGTGGCTTGAATATTTCTACCATGTGACCCAGGTGTGTGAAAGGCGGCAACACACAATTTCAGCTTCCTATCCATTATGAAACAGGAATTGATCTCTTAACTTCTCTGCAATAAAACACCTCCACCCACATATCCGATCATATCCATTAGTGGAGAAGGCATAGAAGACTTATTAAGGCTCCTATCCCGAATCAGTTATTAGCTAATTGGTTTACTAAATATTTCTTGCCTCCGATTGCCCAAGATGTGGCTATGGATGGTGTCGTTACTGAAGATAAATCCATTAGTCAAGCCCAATATCTGGACTTGGTCTATTCCCAGTCTAGAACTTTATATGACTTGATCCCTCAAGCTCCTCGCCCAAGCACCGATCCTGCAAAGCCATTAGCAGAAGTCCCTGTTGATGGGATTGTTGGTTCAATCCAGTCCTCGTCAGTAGAAAAACCTACCAAGAAACCCCAGACTGCCACCCCTACTCCTTTGACTCCCAAGGTTTCTGTCGAGGTAAATTCTATTCAGAGTATTTAAACGCCCGGCAACAATAAAAAGAAAGGTAAAGATAAAAACAAAAAAACTGGAAACCAACAGGAGAATTTAAAACCAACCACCAATGATAATGATAAAGGGAAAAGAAAAGCAAAATATCCATGTCTGCTATGTAGAGGTGACCATTTCACAAAAGAGTATCCTCATCGGGACGAAATCACCCAATTTTTGAAAACTAATCCCACACCCGCAGTTCTCACAGATCCTTTTCCCTCTCAACAACAACTAATAGACCACATGTCTAATCAGGAAAACTCTAGTTCTTCAAAGGAAATTCGCATGATGTCCTCGGATACTATTAGTTTTCAAACTCGAAGTCAGAGTTATGACAAACCCGTAGACAAGAAAGAAGACAATTCTTCTTCAAGAAAAGCTCCCTCTACTAGTTCTGTTGAATCCTCGTCTACTGTCACCCTAACCATCGAGAAGCCTACTCTCGACATGGTTTTGCATCCACCCAAGAGTACTCTTAGGAAGGCTTTTTTTAACCCTAATGCCCGAGCTGCTCAATTTTATAATGTAGTTGAAGATCTCACTCAGGCACCATGTGTGATGTCTACCTTGGAAGTACTCCAAAGTTGTCCTACACAACGCAAAAACGTATTAATTGTGTTAGGAGCTTTAGACCCAGACAATACTAATTTTATTCATTTCAATGTCGAGAACTATAAGTCCAGACTACCTCACAAAATCACTTTCTGAATCATCACAAAAGTAGTAAAAAATAAGGTCTTTAGAACTGTCTTAGATGAAGGAGCTTCAACTTCGGTTTTGTCCCTGTCTTGTTGGAAAGCTATTGTCTCTCTCGAGCTTGTAAAATCACCTATGACTTTGAAGGCCTTTGATGGATGAGGTTTCCAGCCCCATGGTCTCATATCAGCCCTTTCAGTTAAGCTTGGGGGAAAAACTATTTCTATTCAAGTAGAAGTAGTAGACACCCTGTTAGATTACAACCTCCTTCTAGGACGAAATTGGTTTTACGCCATGATTGTTGTCACTTCGACGGTATTTCAAACTTTCCAATTTCCACATCTAGGGAGAATTGTCACCATTAACCAAATCGATTTCTATACACTGGATGTTACTACCTCTACAGCTAATAAAATCCCTATGTTAGGCAAGCCCCCTCCTCCTTACCAGTCGATTGGGTAAGGCATGTTGAAGGATTCGTCCCTTATGGGGATTTTTTCGTCCACTCCTCCTAACACAAACACATGAGTGATAGTAATTATGATTGTGTCATTTGATTATGATTCAAAGGGAAAACAAATTGTTGAGTCCACCTCATTGAGTCCGCATGAAGAAATGATCAACATCATTCAAACCCTTTCTGATGATCACACTGATGAACTTCATTTGGTGGATTCGGACCCTTACCACTTGCCCTACTAGTTAGAACCCTCTCTTCCTATTCTTGATTATCTCTCTAAGACTTTTCCTTCCGATGAGTCCATTATGGAGATCATGAGTACAAATGAGCCTATCTGGGAGGATCACCATCATAGATCCTTGTTCCTCCCCAACACCAGTTCGGTAGACCATGACTTTGCATCCTTGTTTTCCACTGATATTGTCAACACATCTCAAAATCCTATATTGTTGCAAGACATAGATTCTGAAGTAAACCTATGCAACATTACTCAAACAAATCCAATTGATATATCAGCCAAGCCTGGTACCATTGAGCATGTTCATGTTGGGCAGAACTGCTCGGCAGAAGAATCTGAAGCATACAGGGCATTTTTCAAATAATTCCATGATATTTTTACCTAGTCTTATGAAGAAATGTCAAGGATAGACCCATCCATTGTGGTCCATGAAATAAAAAACTATCCCACTGCTAAACTTGTTAGGAAAAAACTAAGGCAAGTCCATCCACAAAAGGTTGCAACTATTAAAGCTGAACTAGAGAAACTTCTCAAAGCTCGGTTTATTTATCCCGTACCCCTGACGGAATGGGTATCGAACGTCATCCCTGTCAATAAAATGTAGGGCACCATTAGATTCTATATCGATTTTAGATATTTGAATAAAGCTTGTCCCAAAGACAACTTTCCTACTCCAGATATCGACTAGATTATCGACAACTATGCCGGAAGTGTCACCTTCTCATTTATGGATGGCTTTTCAGGTTATAATCAGATTGAGATTTTACCCACCAATCAGCACAAGACAACATTCATTTTCCCATGGGTAACCTTTGTGTAACACCCCAGTTTTGACCCCGTTTGCATTAAATGTATGTGATGTATATAATCTAATGAATCGTGGTGTGGAGCTAAAGGCAAAATCTCCACCATCGATTTAGTTGCGTTATGTTTCAGCGATTGGAATCATTGTCGATGGTATATCGTGATATATGAAACATAATAGTTTTGGCATCATGTAATTATGCTTTTAATTAAATAAACCCCAACCAGCTATGTTCACTACAACCATATTAAAAAGGGCATGATATTCCTAAGGATAAGGAGGGGGAATGTTAAACCTTGAGCCATAGGGGAAAAGCCATGTGTCACCACTCTTTTTTATTTGTTCATCTTCCCTTGTCTTATCCAACTACCTCATTAAAATTTATGCTATTAGTTGGGGTAGTTATTGCTGTGGAGTGGAGTGTGGCAGGACTGTCAGTCCTTTCCCACATGCACACTCCACCAGTAGGCTGACCCTCACGATGGCAGGAAAACCACTACTCCATCACTCCATGCAGATTCTCCATTATTTCATTCACTCCACGACTGCATGGGACATCCTCCCACTCTCCTGAGTTTGTTGATCTCACGTAGGGACGTTATGCTTCCTCACACACTATTGGGATTCTCCATCACGGGTCGTCATGCAGAGGTGGGATAAAATAATTCCAGATTCTATGTGTGGGGTTCACTCTCTCTTCTCTCACCGATTATTGGTCTGACTATGCAGTTTTCCCCTCCCGTTCACGTAGAGAGTCGGTTTCTTTTTTTTTCCTGTTTGTGTTCCTGTTCGGACTAGGTAGTTGTCTAGACCCTTCATTGTTGCTCATTGGCTGTGGTATTTTTCATGTTTGAGCTCCTGTATGATTATTATGGAATCGTTTTGTCCATGATAGGGCCAAGAACGGTTCAGGTGTTGATTTTCCCCTTTCCAAGCTGTGAATCGCTTGTCTGGCTACATGCATGTAGTGGTTGGTCTTCAAACTATATTTGGGCAATGATGAAGGAATGATTTGCTTGAAAAACCTAGAGGGTTTGGGAACCACACAGAAAAAGTTAGAGGGCCGGCTTTCTTCTCCACAAACCCTGAATAGCACTAGAAGGGAGGTCAGGGCCTGAGGGACTGTGTAGCATAGAAAGGACTGATTTCCTTGTGTTGGGTGTGTGTGGGTGTCCTAGAAGTCAGGCTAGTTCTTGTGTAGGTGTCCTTAGCTCTTCAATGAGCTCACCAGCTTAGCATTTAGCCTCTCCCAACTCCTAGACATCCTGATACACCCAACTATGTTGGCTTGGCTGATCTGTGGTTTTCCTGATAAACCCAACTGTGTTGGCTTGGCTGAACTGTGTATCCTTGATGTTTTGTTTATCCTTGGCTACGTGTAAGCCTATTTGTTCCTTATTCCTTAGAGAATCATGCCCAGATTGGGGGTGCCAGCGTTGTTGAGAGATTAAGGAGCACACTGGCCTATGGTTGGGTGGAACGTTGCAATGACGTAGCTGGTTGCGCGACAGTTCTAATAAGATAAGTATTCTTAACTAATCTGTTTTGCAATCATATTTACTGTCAATAAATTATGATGATGGACATGTTGAATGTTGAATTGTATGTTTTGCTTCCGCTGTGTATATGAATGATTATGCATCTTAGTATGTAGTATGTTCAAGCATTCAAGTTTTTATATGTATGTACATGTTCATGGGGCTAGTTACCCGGATGTTTGGTGTATGGTAGCATCCTCTTCGTCGATCGGAGGGTCGGGGACGTTACAGTGTGGTATCAGAGCCTATGTTGTAGCATGGGCCTGAATTGGCTGCAAAGATGCAGTGACAGAGCCATCATTGCAGCATTGGGCCTCAGAAGGCCATGAGAAACCAGTTAGCAAAGGCAGGTTTCCCTCTACCCAGAAGAAAATGAATTACAGCAAAACTTCAAAGAAATTTTTTTTTTAAGTCTTAGGCCGTTGGCTCATCAGAGGACTAAGTGAGAAGATCCTCCGATACAGTGAAATGTATAGGCTGAAGACCACCTGACGCATACCATCGGTGATCGGTGAAGGATAGACGAAGAGATCGTCGAAACGCCAACGGAGAAAAGACAAAGGAGAGAAAAATTTTGAAATTTTTTTCTAAGTCAAACCATTAGCGATCGGCAGAAGTTAGTTGATTATGCGTCCACCATTGCGGTTGTTTAATGGACCACCCTGTTGATGTAATTGTAACTTTGGAATCTATTCACTTGTATTTCTTATCTATTGTAACCTGATGTTTATTCCGGGATGTAATTGAGTCATGTAATACCTCGATGTTTATTCCAGGAATTTTCTATAATGAGAAATTCATGTCAAGTCATTGTGGGTAACCCTCCTATTGGTCAAGGGTTAAATTCCCCACAGTTATGGGGCCCTTGGGTTATTAGACTATCGTAGTGAAGTCAACCCTAGGTGAGTCATTGTATGTTGGGGCAATAGTCCCCACCATTGTGTTACCCTCCTATTGGTTGGAGGAGGCAAAGTCCCCACAAGTGGTGGTGCACTAGGGTTATTAGACACTCCTAGAGATGTCGGCTCTAGTAAGTAATTGTTAAGTGAGGCCGACATGTTGGAGTGGGTTCCAAGTGAACAAAAGAATATAAATAGAGAGTGAGATCCTCTCTATTTATCATACTCATACACACACACTCACTCATTTTGGCGCATGAGTGAGAGAGGAGAAGCTCTCTCAGTGTGAGAGAGAGAGACTGCTGTTGTCGGGAGATCATCTTACTGTTTTTCAGTTTTACCTTTTTGGTGCTGATTCTATCTCCAAGGAAGTTGTGGTGTTTTCTCCTTTATGGTTTCCCCAAGGAAAATTCTTTGTGTCTCTTATCTCTTGTGGTGTGCTTATGTTTTATTGTTGTGCATGTTATTCTCTTAGTTAAAGATCCTAAGATCATAATGGTAGCTTGAATGATAAAAATCTAACTTGGTATCAGAGCTAACCTAAGAAGAAGACATTGTGCAGCTATAGAAGCTAGGCATTCTTAATTTTTGTGTCTCTCTCCACAATCCATCAGAAAAAGTATGCTAGGCTGACTCTCCATTGAAGGGCACATCTTTCCGTCAAAGCAGAATTCGATTCCGAGCATCTTCAGTATTCGATGCAGAAATTAGGGCTTTCTACAGAAGAGGAATTTTTGAGTGAGCCCAACATAGGATTTTTCTCCTCATCAAAATCAAATTTTAGAGACCTGTATCAAGAAATTTGGTTGGGTGAAACTCTGGGAAAGTCAAACCTTAGTTTGACCTTGAGCTAGAAAAACCCTAAATACTAAAACGGCTAAGTTTTGGTACATTCACCATATCCTGAGATTGGAAAAGGCCTAGGAGATGAACATTGCAAGGGCTGAAGATAAAATTATGATAAATATTTTGTCAAAAATTCAGCCTCAGATTTGCTATAGTCTAGGAGCTATGATCCCTCCAAGTTGGGGCTCTAGCCTCTTCCAGAATTCATCCATAAACAGGACACCTAGGGAGAATTGCTATATCTTGAGCTACACAGGTCCAAATTAGATTTCTAAAGATTTTCTAGAACTAGACCGAACTTTAATTTCTGTGAGATATGGATGAATGTTGTATTGGCTAAAGTAGTTGCATGATAATATATTTATGCATAAGAATTTTCCAGTATGAATATTCCTTATGAAATGTTTCTAACCATACAAACGCATTTGACTTGTAGGAAAGATCGCATACATAATCGCCTACAAGCAAAGAAGGATGAGACTTGTTCTGAAGAACAAGCGACAACAGTTCAAGATGAAGAATAATATGACAAATGTAGTGACATCATTGATACAGAACCTTCCAACTATGAAGAAGTTCAAGAAGAATGATGTCTAGGATGCAGTATCGATACGTGAAGGGAATTTTCATAGTTCCATCATGCAGTAGATGGAAACATCGTGGGATACAAGGCATAGACTACGAAGAGACATTTGCAACCACTGGAAGTGAAGTCACATGACATGCATAATCATGTGTGCAAATGAAAGAAGGCCTTGTACGAGTTCAGAAGAGACCCATGGGATAACATATACATGATGAGCTTGATGAATATCTTAACCTTTGCTACAAGGTTGATAAAGGATGACAAGCTCACAGATGGAAGTGAGAAGAACTTTTGAAAAAAAAAAGTTCAAAATAGAGGATCTTGGTATCAAATGATCCTAGATGGATACTACTTGTCACTCTAGTACAGAATGTTTCAGTGCATAGAGTACGTAAGACAAAGGGAGTATGATGCTCCGCTTCAAAGGGAGTGACTGCAAAAGATCCTGAGGTTCGACATGGTACAACAAGATGGATAGATTACTGATCACTCTAGGATTTACTGAGAATCAAGTGGATTCCAACCTTTGCTTCAAGGTTGAAGGTGGAAAACCAGTGATGCTCTTGTTATGTGTTGATGCACTATTTTCTAGGCATGGAGGTGTGGACAAGGGAAGTATGTAGTAGAGATCCTGAATAGGTTCAAGATGATGGACTGCATGACCACACCTATGGCATCGAACCTGAAGCTATTGAGAGACGCTTCATCAGAGTCGGTTGATGCTACGATGTATCGTCGGATGATTGGATCATTGATGTACCTGACGAACATGAGACCAGAAATTTGCTTTGCTGTGAACACCTTGAGCCAGTTCTTGATAGATCCAAGAAATGTTCACTTGATTGCTGCAAAGCATATTCTGAGGTGCTTGAGGGGTACAGTTGATTATGGGCTAAAGTACGATGTGAATCAGAAGATTAACCTGGAGGGTTATGTTGATTCAAATTGTGCAGGAAGTGCCATCAATAGGAAGAGCACTTTAGGGTGTTGCTTTAGTATGGGATCAGGTGTGATCTCTTGGTTTAGTAGGAAGCAATCCTATGTGGCATTGAGTACAGCTAAAGAAGAGTATGTCGCAGCTTGTTCAGCTAGTTGTGAGGTAGTATGGCTATGGAAGCTACTGTCTGATTTATTTGATCTCCATATGGATGCTACTTGTATACAATCTGATAACCAAAGTTACGTGAAGTTGTTAGAGAATCCAGTGTTCCATGACAAGTCGAAGCATATTGAGATCAAGTATCACTATGTAAGGGATATGGTGCAGAGGGGAGCAGTGAAGCTCTAGTATGTTGCGACAAAGGAATAGATAGTTGTTGTGTTGATGAAGCCATTGGCCAGAGTGAAGTTCAAGTACTTCAGGGAGAATCTTGGTGTTTTGGAGATTGAGGTTTCCTCCAAGGGAAAATGATGAGTCCCAAAGCCATTCTGATGAGCAAGTTAGATGTAAGGGCTGAGCCATTCTGTCATGGTGAGAGGATTCAATTCCTTCCATGTCAGATATGAGTGCTGAGATCCAAAGGCATTATGACGAGCAGGTCAGATGTAAGGGCTGAACCATTATGTCATGGTGAGAGGATTCAATTCCTTCCATGTCAGATATGAGTGCTGAGATTCATAGCCATTTTGATGAGTAGGTCATATGTAAGGGCTGAGCCATTCTATCATGGTGAGAGGATTCAGTTCCTTCCATGTCAGATATGAGTGCTGGCCATTCTGTCGAGTAGGACAGATGTAAGGGCAACTGCCACTTTTCGGGAGAGTGGAGGCACCTAGTCCATTACCAGGTAGCTCAATCTGGGACTGGGGGCCTTTCTGATGAGGGTGGAGGATTTGGTTCCTTCCAGGTCAGATGTGAGTGTAGGCCATTTTGGCGAGGGTGTAGGATTTGGTTCCTACCAGGTCAGATATAAGGGAAACTTCCATTCTCTGGGAGAATGGAGGCACCTGGTCCGTTACCAGGTAGCTCAGTCTAGGATTGGGGGCCTTTCTAGTGAGGGTGGAGGATTTAGTTCCTTCTAGGTCAGATGTGAGTGCAAGCCTTTCTGGTGAGGGTGGAGGACTTGTTTCCTTCTAGGTCAGATATAAGTGTTGAAGCCTTTTCACAGATGATAGTGATGTCCTATCATGCTAGTGAATGTGAGTGCTGGGCCTTTCTGATGTGATTGTAGGTTTCTACATGATTAGATGTGAGTGTTGGGCATTCCTTTCTAATGAGTAGGTCAGATGCAAGTGCTGGGCGAAGACCTACATGATGGATAGGCCTACAACTAGCATGAAAGAAGGCTGGCTCTATAGAACTTCCTATGACAAAAAGAATCATGAGATAGCACACATGATGATGACCAGAGAAGATCCAGATTGTGCTATGATCCAGATCCAGTTATGATGACTCCGAGAGATATAGATCAAGTGATGATCTAGATCCAGCAGTGATGATCCAGATCGAGTGATGAATGATGTCCAGTGATGATCCATATTGAGTGATGATCTAGATCCAGTGATGATCCAGATTGAGTGATGATCCAGATCCAATGATGATCCAAATCGAGAGATGATCCAGATCCAGTGATGATGATCCAGATCGAGTGATGATCTAGATCCAGTGATGATGATCCAGATCGAGTGATGATCTAGATCTAGATGAAGATGAATTGAAGATGAAGATGACAAAAAGTTGACTATGATTTAGATGATACAAAGAAGAAGACTTGTGCTAATAAATTGTGTCGAGAGAATACCTTCCTAGTTAAGAGGGAGTGTTGATGCAATTGTAACTTCAGAATGTATTCACTTGTATTTCTTATCTATTGTAACCTGATGTTTATTCTAGGATGTAATTGAGTCATTTCATACCTCAATGTTTATTTTGGGAAGTTTCTATAATGAGAAAGTCATGTCAAGTCATTGTGGGTAACCCTCCTATTGGTCAAGGGTTAAAGTCCCCATAGTTATGGGGCCTTTGGGTTATTAGACTATCATAGTGAATTCGACCCTAGGTGAGTCATTGTATGTTGGGGAAATAGTCCCCACCATTGTGTTACCCTCCTATTGGTCGGAGGAGGCAAAGTCCCCACAAGTGGTGGGGTAATAGGGTTATTAAACACTCCTAGATATGTCGGCTCTAGTAAGTAATTGTTAAGTGAGGCTGACATGTTGGAGTGGGTTCCAAGTGAATGGAAGAATATAATTAGAGAGTGAGAACCTCTCTATTTATCATACTCATACACACACACTCACTCATTGGGGTGCATGAGTGCGAGAGGAGAAGCTCTCTCAATGTGAGAGAGAGAGACTGCTGTTGTCAGGAGATCATCTTACTATTTTTCGGTTTTACCTTTTTGGTGCTGATTCTATCTCTGAGGAAGTTGCAGGGTTTTCTCCTTTATGGTTTCCCCGAGGAAAATTCTTTGTGTCTCTTGTCTCTTGTGTTGTGCTTATGTTTTATTGCTGCATGTTATTCTCTCAGTTAAAGATCCTAAGATCATAATGGTAGCTTGAATGATAAAAATATAACATGTACTTGTGTCATGTCATGCCTCGATGTTCCTATCGGGAGGATCTATGATGTAAACAAGTCATGTCAATTCATTATGGGTAACCCTCTTATTGTCTAAGGGTTAAAGTCCCTGCAGTTTCGGGACACTAGGGTTATTAGACTCTCCTAGTGAGGTCGGCCCTAGTAGGGTTTTTGTCATGTGGGGAATTAGTATAAATAGAGAGGTGACCTCTCTATTTATCACACATCTCATCCACACTCAGTTGTAGTGCATATTTGAGGAAGAGAAAGACACTAGGGCAAGAGGAAAGAGATTACTACTGTCGAGAGATTGTCTTACTGTTTTTCGGTTTCACTTTGGTGCTGATTCTATCTTTGAGAAAGTTGCAAGGTTTTCTCCATCTATGGTTTCCCTGAGGAAAAACACTGTGTTCATTGTCTCTTGTGTTTGATTGTTGTGCTTGTTGTTCTCTTAGTTTAAAAATCCTAATGTTATGCTAGCTTAATGTTAAAAATCTAACATGGTATCAGAGCTAACCTGAGAAGAAGACATTTTACAGCTACGAGAACTAGGGCTTCCTATTTTGTGGATCTCTCTCCACATATTTTCAGAAAAAGTAAGGTGGAATAGCTCTCCTCCATAGGGCGCATCTTTCTGTCGAAGCAAAATTCAATTCTGAGGTTTTTTAGTTTTGGACCCAACACTACTGCCGAAAATTAGGGCTTTTCATAGAAGAGGAATTTTTCAGTGAGCCCAGGATTTGATTGATCTCCTCCCCAAAATTGAAGTTAGGGATCAAATTCAAAGCATTTGGTTGGACAGAACTACGAAAAATCAAAACCCTAATATGCTTCTGAACTAGCACTACAGGATTTCAACTCCAAATTCAGATCCAACATCTTGACTTGGTAAGATCTAAATATTTTGTATTTCCATTTGAGATTCTCAGTTAAGATGTCTCATCATACCAAGCTTGATGAAAAGCTTGAGGGAGTTGATAACTTCCGAGCTTGGAAGTATAGGATCTCCCTGGTCCTGGAAGAAAATGAGTTGGACTCCTATATCCATGAGGAGGTTCCAGTTCCAGAGAGAGATGAGGCCAAGGCCTTACATAAGAAGAATTAGGTTATGGAAAAGAGGGTCATTGCAGATTCTATTAAGGATCACCTCATTCCATAGGTTTCCTCCCTCAAGACACCTAAAGCCATGTTTGATTCCATAACCAAATTGTTTGAAGGGAAGAACATCAATTGAAAGATGACTCTAAGGAACTAGTTGAAGAATGTCAAGATCCAAAATGAGGAGACCATCTAGTCATACTTCACAAGGGTCTCCCAAATCAAAGAACAACTAGAATTTGTAGATGAAGAAGTGGAGAATGTAGAAATTGTGATGACAACATTGAATGGCCTCCCTAGGTCATGGGATTCTTTCATCAAAGGAATCTGTGCTAGAATTAAGTTGGTCAAGTTCAGTAGACTGTGGGAAGAATGCTCTCAAGAAGAAGCTCAGATAGCTGCTTGAGAAGAAAGGATGGGAAGTGAAGATCAAGCTCTCACAGTACACTCCAAGAAAGGAAGAAGGGAAAATCATCATCACCAAGGTAAGCATTCTCATCAGAAAAATAACTTTTTAAGAAGGGATCCATCCAAACTCAGATGTTATACATGCGATGAAATAGGACACTTTGCTAGAAGCTGTCCCAAGAATAAGAATGGATCCAAGAAGAAGAGAAACTCCAAAAGAAGACATCACGCTCACACTGCTGAGGATGATGATCCTCCCAAGAAGAGAGTAAAACAAGAAAGTGAAGACTCTTTAAGTGAAGATGAATATGTTCTGATCTCCGCTCTCACGGGAACTGTCACTCATGAAAGCAAAGATTGGCTTATTGACAGTGGGGATTCCAAGCACATGATAGGTTTTAAGGAATCCTTTGAGAAACTATCCTATCACAATTCACCCCATAAGGTGAAGCTTGGGGATGACTACCAATATCCCATAAAAGGTAGTGGTGAATCCTCCTACAAGCTAGACTCCGGAAAATCTATAAAAATAAAAGATGTCTTGTTTGTACCACGATTGAAGAAGAATATTATATCCATATCAGCATTGGATGCAAAAGGTATGATGGTTTCATTTTAAGATGGCCAAGTCATCATGTGGCCAAGAGGAAATACTATTGATGATGCAATAGTGATTGGAGAACAAGAAGGAGGCTTATACAAGCTGAAGGGCCATCCAAAACAAGCTATGGTCCATGACACAGTAGAGGCAAATGAACTTTGGCATAGAAGGCTTGCACATGTGCATTACAGAGCACTACCACTAGAAAGCAAAGTTTTTGAAGGTCTTCTAGAAATTCAAGAAAAGCATGAAGGGGTCTGCAAAGGATGTGCGAAAGGAAAGAACACAAAGAAGACATTTCCAAGTAGCGAAAGCAAAGAAGAAGGAATCTTGGAAATCATCCACTCCGATGTATGTGGACCAATGTCATCAAGTTCACTAAGTGGGTATGTATACTATGTTTCTTTCATTGATGACTTTTCTAGGAAGACATGGATTTACTTCATGAAGAACAAAGATGAAGTTTTAAGCAAGTTCAAGGAATTCAAAGTTTTGATCGAGAACCACACAGAAAATAAGATCAAGACCTTTCGATCAGATAATGGCGGAGAATTCACATCAAATGAATTCAAAGACTTATACAAAGAATTAGGGATTAAGAGGGAGTTGTCCACTCCTCACAATCCACAACAGAATGGGGTTGCAGAAAGGAAGAATAGAACCATCATGGAAGCTGCAAGAGCAATGCTTCATGATCAATATCTTCCTATGCATCTATGGGAAAAAGTAGCCAATAGCGGTGTATGTATAGAACCATACTCCACATAGAGTACTCAAGAACAATACTCCTGAAGAAGTCTTCTCCAGAAAGAAACCAGAAGTCAGCCATCTCAGAATATTCAGCTATCCAATGTACATACACATACCAAAAGAAAAGAGAACAAAACTAGATCCTTCAGGAAAGAAGGGTATATTTGTGGGATACTCTGAAATCTCGAAGGCTTACATAATATACTTCCTAGGATTCAAGAATATTGACATCAGCAGGGATGTAGCATTTGATGAAGACACAACTTACAACAAATCCAGAAAGAGACCTGCTGAAGATATTGAAGAAGCAGAAGCACCCAGAATTCATCATACAACCATGAATGAAGAAATTAAAGAAGAAGATCGAGAATTTGAAGAACCACAAATACCTATAGATCCACCCCAGGAGAAGAATCCTCATAGGAGGAAATTTTCTTGGGTACGAGAAATTATCCAAGGTGAAGAAAGATATGGGGCTCAAGAATAGAAACACAGAAAAAGAAAGAGAACCAGATCCTGCTCTGAATATGTAGCTTTACTATGTGATGTTATCAATAAAGAACCTTCCAGCTATGAAGAAGCAGTAGAACGGAAAGAAAGGAAGGATGCTATGATCGAATAGTATCAATTGATCGTGAAGAATGATGTTTGGGATGTTGTCCCAAGACCAGAAGGGAAGTCAATTGTAACTTCAAAATGGATCTACAAGATCAAGCATGCTGCAGACTGTAGTATTGAAAAATATAAGGCAAGATTTGTGGCTCGTGGCTTCTCACAGAAGGAAGGAATAGATTATGAACAAACCTTTGCTCTTGTGGCCAGATACACTTCCATCAGAACAGTACTTGCTTTGGCTGCAGTAATGAAATGGGAGATACACCAAATGGATGTCAATATTGCTTTCTTGAATGGTGTATTGGAAGAGGAAGTGTATGTAGAACAACCACTTGGTTTTGAGACACATGACAGGGAGTCTCATGTGTGGAGATTGAAGAAAGCGTTGTACGGTTTGAAACAAGCACCTAGGACATGGTATGGTAGAATTGACAACTTTCTATCCAATTTGGGCTTTACCAAGAGTAAAGCAGATTCCAACCTTTACTAGAAGGTTCAAGACGGCAACCTAGTGATGCTTCTACTATATGTAGATGATATGTTTGTAATAGGTATGGATGGGCTCATTGCTGATACAAAGAGAAAGCTTGATACTGAGTTCGAAATGAAGGACTTGGGTATGATGCATTATTTTCTAGGTATGGAGGTGTGGCAGAATGTGGATGGAATCTCCCTCAGACAAGGGAAGTACGTAGTAGAGATCCTGAAGAGGTTTGGGATGATGGACTGCAAGGCTATGGCCACACCTATGGCATCGAAACTGAAGCTATTGAGTGATGCTTCATTAGAGACGGTTGATGCCACAATGTATCATCAGATGATTGGGTCCTTGATGTACCCGAAGACAATGAGACCATACATTTGCTTTGCTGTGAACACCTTGAGCCAGTTCTTGACAGATCCGAGACATGTTCACTTAATTGTTGCAAAGCACATTCTGAGGTACTTGAGAGGTACAATTGATTATGGGCTCAAGTACCAGGTGAATCAGAAGATTAACCTGGAGGGTTATGTTGATTCAGATTGGGTAGGCAGTACCATCGATAGGAAAAGCACTTCATGTTGTTGCTTTAGTATGGGATCAAGTGTGATCTCTTGGTTTAGCAGGAAGAAATCCTGTGTGGCACTGAGTATAGCTGAAGTAGAGTATGTCGCAGCTTATTCAGCTAGTTGTGAGGAAGTATGGTTGTGGAAGCTACTGTTTGATTTATTTGATCTCTAGATAGATGCTACTTGTATACATTGTGATAACCAGAGTTGTGTAAAGTTGTCAGAGAATCCAATGTTTCATGACAAATCTAAGCATATAGAGATCAAGTATCACTATATCAGGGATATGGTGTAGAAGGGAGCAACGAATCTCCAATATGTTACAACAGAGGAACAGATAGCTGATGTGTTGACAAAGCCATTGGCTAGGGTGAAGTTTGAGTACTTTAGGGAGAAGCTTGGTGTTCTCTAGATCGAGGTTTACTCCAAGGGAAAGTGATGAGACCCATAGCCATTCTAACATGGTGAGAGGATTGGTTCCTTCCATGGTCAGATGTAAGGGATGAGCCATTCTGTCATGGTGCGAGGATTGGTTCCTTCCATGTCAGATGTGAGTGCTAGCCATTCTATTGAGTAGGATAGATGTAAGGGAAACTGTCATTCTCCTGGAGAATGGAGGCACCTGGTCAGTTACCAGGTAGCTCAGTCTAGGACTGGGGGCCTTTCTGATATGACTGTAGGATTGGTTCCTATAGGATCAGATGTGAGTGCATGCCTTTTTGAACATGCATGTTGGATTGGTTCCTCACATGTGTCAAATGTAAGTGTAGAGCCTTTCTTCGATCATTGGTTGATCAGATATAAGTGCTAAGCATTTCTTCGATCATTGGCTGCTTAGATATAAGTGTCGTGCCTTTCTTCGATCATTGGTTGATCAGATGTAAGTGCAATTTCCTTTCTTTGATCATTTGTTTATCAGATGTAAGTGCAGATATTTTTGGCATGGAGGATTGGTTCCTTGCATGGCCAAGTGTAAGTGCTGGGCCATTCCAATCATTGGTTGAACGGATGTTAGTGTTGGGCCTTTCTGAGGTGATTATAGGATTGGTTCCTATATGATCAGATGTGAGTGTTGGGCGTGCCTTTCTGATGAGTAGGTCAAATGTAAGTGTTGGACAGGCCATTCTGACTTAAGTGTTAGATATAAGCACTGAAGAAGACCTACATGGTGGTTAGACCTATATCCAGCATGAAAAAGGGCTGGCTCTGTAGAACTTCTTGTGATGAGAAGAATCATGAGATAACACCTGTGAAGATTCAGTATTGATGATCCAGTAAAGATGATCCAGATCCATAGATGATGCTCCAGAGATGATCCAGATTGAGTGATGATCCAGATCCATTAATGATGATCGATATCGAGTGATGATCCAGATCCAGTGATGATGATCTAGATCGAGTGATGATCCAGATCCAGTGCTGATGATCCAAATCGAGTAATGATCCAGATTTGAAGATGAAGATGACTTGAAGATGAAGAAGACTTGAAGATGAAGATGAATTGAAGATACAAATGATGAGATGATCCAGAGAAGAAGACGAATGATGAAAATTGTGTCGAGAGAATACCTTACTAGTTAAGAGGGAGTGTTGATGTAATTGTAACTTTGGAATGTATTCACTTGTGTTTCTTATCTATTGTAACCTGATGTTTATTCTGGGATGTACTTGTGTCATGTCATGGCCCGATGTTCCTATCAGGAGGATATATAATGTAAACAAGTCATCTCAAGTCATTATGGGTAACCCTCCTATTGTTTAAGGGTTAAAGTCCCCGTATTTTTGGGGCACTAGGGTTATTAGACTCTCCTAGTGAGGTCGACCCTAGTAGGGTTTTAGTCATGTTGAGAATTAGTATAAATAGAGAGTAGACCTCTCTATATATCACACATCTCATCCACACTCAGTTGTAGTGCATAGCAGAGGAAAAGAAAGACACTGGAGCAAGAGGAAAGAGCTTACTACTATCAGGAAACTGTCTTACTATTTTTGGGTTTCACACTGTGTTGATTCTATCTCTGAGCAAGTTGCGGAGTTTTCTCCATTTATGGTTTCCCCGAGGAAAAACATAGTGTTCATTGTCTCTTGTATTTGATTGTTGTGCTTTTTGTTCTCTTAGTTTAAAGATACTAATGTTATGCTAGCTTAATGTTAAAAATCTAACATACCCACCCGACGGATAGTTCTTCTGACAGCCAATGTGGCGGAAGACAGAGAAGAAAATTCCTGAAATTTTTCTAAGTCACGAGACCATTGACGATTGAAAAAGTTTAGCTGTTGGGATCGCCGATGACTAGAAGATGGGATCACTGACAAATAGCGGATGAAGTTGCCAAAGTCTAGTGAAGTGGATCGGTGATTATTAGTTGAAGGAAGAGCCGATGCAAAGAAGAAAATTTTCGAAAAATATTGTCTAAGTGTTGAACCATCAACGATCGACGGAAGTTATTTGATGGAACCGCCGAAACATTGGCTCACCTAGTCGGAACCATCGACGAAATATAGACGATGAGACTGCTGATGGACGTCATCAGAAAATATTAGAAGATTGGACTGCCAATGAACATCAAAAAAGTTTAGTTGTTCATGCGTTCACCATTGCGACTGGCTAGTGGACTATCCTTCTAATGGATAGAGGCCCCGACCGTCGATGCTGCAGTGATTAGTGCTTCCGATGGCCTATCGTAAAATTACAGAGGATCATACCGCCGATCGAAAAACATTAGAGGTTTGTGAACCTGCCATTGCGGCAGTCTAAGAGACTATCCATCCAATGGACAATGCCTCTAATCCCTGATGCCGTAATAATCAGTGCTTCCAATTTTCAGTATGCCACTATCAAAAAACATTAGTCGTTGAATTCACCAACACAGCGGAGGAAAATTTACTATCTAGATCACTGCAATATCGGAAAATCTAGTGGTTTGGGTCACCTACATGGCGAACCCGTTCAGTTTTGGATCGCCGAAACATAGTGGTCAATTGCTCCGATCCGCCAACAGGGTTATGGCCATGGAAAACATAGAGAGTTTGTTGGCCACCGTTGCAGAAGCCTAAAGAACTAGTCTCCCGATGAACAGTCCTTGGAATCACCATTATAGTTCGGAAACCTAGACAACTACGAATCCAACACACTGGAGAGAAATAGATGAACAGACCCCCGATGAGCAGCGGAGGAAATTAGTTATTCTAACCGTTGAAACGTCGGAATGTTAGTTGGGATGAGACCCGATTTTATACAAGGAAATTTGGGTTTTTCTAGTAGATTTTTTTAAAGCAGTTTTTCAACTGTTTTTCAGTGGGTTTTCAGTAGATTATCAGTGAATTATAGGACTGACAAGGAGAAAGATTTTGTGTTTTAGAAAAATGGCTATTTTATGATTTCCCAGGAGAAGGTAAGCAGTTCTGATTTATATCAATATGTGCATCTAACAATTTTGTGTTACTAACATGTTTGTAGAATCATAGTCACCTTTAAGAGTAGTATTCCAGGTAGAGCAGCGTGGTAAGGAAAGTGGTGATTCAGTCATGAGAACCCATGACGAATATGATGCTCAAGATTCCTACGAGTGTGCAAGAGATGCTATGGGATAGAATGTCCATAATGGAATTGATGACATAGATTCTAATGGAAGGAGATTTCAAGAGACACTGTCAGATGTTGCAGCCACCATGAGAAGCTTGATTAAAACCCAAGAAGAGTAGCATCAGTTGAATGCTGCCATGTTGCAGAGTTTGACAGACTTATAAAGGAAGATAGACTTTTGACGAGGTACAGCAAGACCAGAAGGAAGTAAGAGAAGTACTAGGAGAAAGAGGAGGAATTCTAGTGGATCATCTGACTCTAAAGAATCCATTGGGGATACAAGTTCATCTGTCACGTCCCCATCCCTCACCCAGCGAAGAGGACGCGATGAACATCAACACAACCGGGAAAATAGCCCATGAACATAAACCAGAGGATATCAATGCTGAAATTAAAAGCCTAAACAATAGGCATAATTCATCATACCAGGATGCACAGTCCTTCAAACAATCAGCGAAAGAAAACATAGACATTCCATCATTTAACATCAATATAAATTACAGAGATGAAGTAACCAGTAGTACTTATCTTTTGATGAAGAATTCACCCGCAACCAGCTACGTCGCTGCAACGTTCCACCCAACCATAGGCCAGCGTGCTCATCAGTCTCTCAGCAACGCTACCACCCCCGAGCTGGGCATGATTCCTCTGGAATAAGAGTCAATTGCAGGCTTATACATAGCCAAGGGGACATAAACAACAAACCAACGCAGCTGGGTTTCACAGGATTTCAACAGACAAGCCAAGCCAGCACAATCCAAAGACTGTCCATTGCACTCAGGCAACCAATCAGCTGTCACAGCTTAAAATAGGACAAACGAATTCTGAAGCGGCATACCACAAATTCCCAAACGTAGCAGCAAACACACTTACAGCAGGGGAAAATCAACAGCTCGTCCAAGGTAATGGAACCACGGGAAGACTCACACAGACCACGCTGGAAACAAATTTACAGACTCCCAGCCTGGGTGTGGGTAATAATCAACGCCGAACCCACAATTCGACCCATGGGGAAAGGATTCAGCCACTCCATTCACCAATCCGCAGAGGAAACGACGTGGGTAAAACCCAGGAAATTCCTGTGCGTGAAAATGAGAAACGGGAGGGAAATTCTCTGTGTGAGAATGCACAGCAGTCAGGAGGACGCGAATTGCAAGTGCCTGAGCGTTTAGCAACTCATGAAGAGGAAGAAAATGCCTGCGTGAGACCAAAATCACCCAGGTCCTGTGCGTGAGGAGCCAACAGACCCCAAAATCGTGGTGAGAGTGAACTGACCAGGGAAGAGTGTGTGAGGGAGAAGAATGGGCAGATGTGGGTGGAGTGAGCAAGTGGGTAAGGCTGACAGCCTGCCACAACCACCACCACTTCAGCAATAACTCCCCCAACCACCAGCTAAAGCATTAAAGAGGTTAACAAGGGAAGATGGAAAATCAACAAGGTGACAAAACATGGGTTTTTCCCCCATAACCAAGGTTTGACATCCCCCACCCCTTATCCTTTGGAACCATGCCCTTTTCATTCAACGTTGCACTGCTGTAGCTGGTTGTGGTTTTAGTTTATTTGATGTGCATGTTTACATGATGCCAAATTATAATGTGCCTTATAGCACAGCGTACCATCGCCAATTATCCCTATTTCCGAAACATAGACAACAAAATCGATGGTGGGGCTTTTGCCTTGAGCTCCTCACCACGATTAATTACAATATATACATCATGCAAACGGGGTCAAAACCGGGGACATTACATCATCTTCTCGTAAAAGGAAAAGAAGGAGACACCATAGGGATTGCTCTCGGGATGAATTTAAGAAGGCTAAAACTCCTAGATTTGATGGTGAGGTAAAGACTGGACAAGAGGCTAAAGCTTGGATTCTTGGGATAAAGAAGTACTTTCAAGTGCAGGATTGTTCAGGAAACATGAAGGCAAGAGTTTCCATATCCAATCTGACTGGAAGAGCATCCATTTGGTGGGAACACTTCAAGAAAGTAAAGAATATCAGTGAAAGGAAAATGAAGTGGAAACAATTCAAGAAGTATTTCAAGCAGAAATACCTCTCTAATAGGTATTATGATGAAAAGATCAAATAATTCCATGAGCTGAGATTGGGACAGCAGACCATGGATGAATATGCAAATAAGTTCTTGGAATTGTTGAGGTATGTCTGGTACATCAGAGATGAAAAAGTGAAGGTCCAACAGTTTCTGAGTGGATTTCCTCAGTCTTACAAAGACAGAATTGATTTTTATGAACCTAGAACTCTTGAAGAAGCAATAAGGAAGGTGAAGTATTGCTATGAGCAAAGCAAGGGTAAACCTGATTACCATAAGGCATGGAAGGACATGAAAAATGAGAATTTTGACCAAAGAAAGAAAGGTTTCAAACCTTCTAGATTCAGGAATCAGTAGAAGCATCCATCCCAAGCTGTGAGTAATCCAATTGGAGTGATAGGTGGAAATCCTAAGGATCCACAACAGAATAAAGGACCACTCAAATGTTGAAAATGTGAAGGAACCCACTTGCGTAGATATTGTCCACTCGAGAATGAGAGTGCAAGGCCAGCTTACAACATGCAAGAAGTAAAAACAGTGGGACAAGTAACAAGGGAAGTCCCTAGAATTTATGTAGCACTGAAGGACCGCAAGGCAGATCACCAATCAACTGTGGTTGAAGTAGCAGGTAATATTGTTGAACAAATTGTTTATATTTTGATTGACCTAGGTTCTACTCACAGTTACATTACTCCTAGAGTAGTGGAGATTTGTGCTTTCAACAAAGTAAAGCATAGGAAATCTTGGTTAGTTCAACTAGCCACTAGGACTAAGAGAAAGGTCAGTGAAGTGGTAGAGAAATGTCCATTGGTCATGGATGGGTTGATCACTTGTGTAGATCTGAATGTTGTACCGCTTGGTTCCTATGATGTTCTCATTGGAATAGATTGGTTAGAATCTCACAGAGTGAAGCTTGACTGTTACAACAAGACTTTCGAATGCATGAATGAAGAAAGAAACCCAGTAGTTGTGAAAGGCATTCCAAAGGTGATTTCAGTAAGGTAGGTTTCAGCAATGCAGTTAAATAAGTTCTGTAGGAAAGGTTTCCAGTTGTATGCAGCTCATATTTTGGAGCCAACAGGAGATGAAACTCCTAGATTGGAGGACTATCAAGTGTTACAGGAATTCAAGGATGTGTTTCCTGATGAGATCCTAGGACTTCCTCCAAAGAGGGACATTGATTTCACCATTGAACTTGTGCTAGGAGCAACACTAGTGTCCAAGACACCCTACAGGATGAGTACACTGGAGATGCTAGAGATGAAGATGAAACTGCAAGAGTTGTTGGAAAAGAAGTACATCAGGCTAAGTGTGTCTTTTTGGGGAGCACTAATTCTATTTGTAAAGAAGAAATTTGGTACACTCAGGTTTGATTACAAGCAATTGAACAAGGTTACTCTGAAGAATAAATACCCTTTGCCTAGGATTGATGACCTCTTTGATCAAATGAGAGGAGCAAAGGTATTTTCCAATATTGAATTGAGTTATGGTTATCATCAGGTGAGAATCAAGGATGAAGACATTTATAAGACAGCCTTCAGAACAAGGTATGGACATTATGAGTTTGTAGTGGTACCATTTGGCCTCACAAATGCACCAGCTACATTTATGTGCCTTATGAACAGTGTCTTCAGCAGGTATTTGGACAAGTTTGTTCTTGTTTTCCTTGATGACATTCTTGTTTATTCTAATAATGAGGAAGAACATGAAGAGCATTTGAGATTGACATTACAACTGCTCAGGGAACACTAGTTGTATGCAGAACTAAGCAAGTGTGATTTCTATAGAGATAGAATTCAGTATTTGGGTCACATTATATCAGAGGAGGGTATATCTATGAACCCTGAAAAGATTGAAGCCATTATGAATTGGCCTACTCCAAGAAATGTGACAGAGGTAAGATCTTTAATGGGACTTGTAGGATACTACAGGAGATTCACTGAGGGATTTTCCAAGGTTGTGCATGCCATCACTTCTTTGCAAAAGAAGGGGATAAAGTTTGAATGGACATCGAGGTGTGAAGAAAGCTTCCAGCAGTTGAAGAAAATTCTCACCAGTGCACCAGTGTTGAAGGTTGTAGATCTAGAGAAAACTTTTTTGGTATGTACCGATGCATACAGACAAGGGCTTGGAGGAGTCCTTATGCAGGACAACCATGTGATATGTTATGAGTTAAGAAAGCTGAAGGAGCATGAGAAATACTATGCCACTCATGATCTAGAGCTTGCAACCATAGTACATGCTCTCAAGATGTGGAGACATTACTTGATGGGTAGAAGATTTGAGCTAAGGACAAACCATTGTGGTTTGAAGTATCTATTTGATCATCCTACTCTGAATGCTAGGAAAGCGAGATGGTTGGAGTTTTTCGGTGATTTTGATTTTGAAATCAAGCACATAAAGGGGAAAGAGAATAAGGTAGCTGATGCACTCAGTAGGAAGGTGCAGGAAATGCATGTGGCGTCTCTTAGTATTTTCCAATCAGATTTGAGGCAGCAGATTGTTAATCATGTTGCTGGAGATGAATGGTATGAGCTGGTAAAAGAAAAATTGCAGAAGCAAAGTCTTGAGAAGAGGTATGAAGGATATAAATTGGAAGAAGATGGACTTCTTACTTATAAAGGTAGAATTTATATTCCGAATGTAGCATATTTGAGGAGAGTTGTTATGGATTAAATCCATCAAACTCCATATTCTGGTCACCCAGGATACCAGAAGACAATTGCTACCGCCAGAAAACAGTACTTTTGGCCAAGAATGAAAAAGGACATGGCTGAATATATTTCAAGGTGCATGAAATGTCAATAGGTAAAGGTTGAGCATCAACACCCTACATGTTTGTTGCAGGCTTTGCCAGTTCCAGAATGGAAATGGGAAATTATCCCCATGGATTTTATTACAGGATTGTCGATGACTTGGAGACAACATGATTCCACCATGGTTGTGGTATGGCAAGTTGACTAAGGAAGCACATTTTATACCGGTGAATTCTACGCATAAGACTGATGACATTGTAAATATCTTCATGAAGAAGATTTTCAAATTGCATGGATTGCTGAAGGCAATAGTCTCTGACAAAGATGTCAAGTTCACTTCGAATTTTTGGAAGGGGTTGTTTGCATATTTGGGTACAAAGCTAAAATTCAACACTGAATACCATCCTCAGACTGATGGGCAGACAAAGAGAGTTAATCAGGTGCTTGAAGATATGCTTCGCATGTAAGTGATGGACAAACCAACCAAGTGGGAAGATTACTTACACTTGGTAGAGTTTGCTTATAACAATGGACTACAGAAATCCTTGGGGATGAGTCCGTATGAAGCTTTGTATGGAAGAAGGTGTAGGACACCAGTGACTTGGGATAACCCAATGAACAGGGTTGTGCTTGGACCAGAATTGCTTAAGGAAATGGAGCAAGAGGTTGTAAAGATCAGGTAGAATCTGAAAGTAGCATAGGACAGACAAAAAAGCTATGCAGACAAGCATAGGGTGAACAGGGAGTTCAGTGTTGGGAATCATGTTTACCTCAGAGTGAGAGCAAAGAAGAGGTCCTTGAGGCTTGGAAATTGTGCCAAGCTGTCACCAAGATATTGTGGGTCATTTGAAGTGCTTGAGAGAATAGGGCCAGTTGCATATAGACTTGCATTTCCTGCTAGTACTAGAGCTCATAATGTTTTTCATGTTTCTTTGCTTAAGATATATGTACATGATCCTAACCATGTGATAAATTGGGATGTGATTCAAGTGGAACCGGAGGGAGAGTTCCAAATTGAGCCAATGCGCATCCTCGACAGGAAGGTCACAATGCTCCGAAATCGGGCCATAGGGAAGGTAAAGTTGCAATGGGAGCACTACGGACCTGAAGAGGCTATGTGGGAGCTGGAGGATGCCATGCGATTGGCACATCCATTTTTGTTCAATTCTGTGGAACATTGAGGTGGTACTAGTGTAGCATCTTGTTCAAATTTTGTAAAGCACTAAGGACAGTGCTATTGAAGGGGGAGGGGAATGTAACACCCTGGTTTTGACCCCATTTGTATTAAATGTATGTGATGTATAAATTGTAATGAATCATGGTGTGGAGCTAAAGGAAAAAGCCCCACCATCGATTTACTTGCGTTATGTTTTAGAAATTGGAATCGTTGTCGATGGTATATTGTGATATATGGCACATAATAGTTTTGGAATCATGTAATTATGATTTTAATTAAATAAACCCCAACCAACTATGTTCACTACAACCATATTAAAAAGCACATGATATTCCTAAGGATAAGGAGGGAGAATGTTAAACCTTGAGCCATGGCAGAAAAGCCATTTGTCACCACTCTTTTTGATTTGTTCATCTTCCCTTGTCTTATCCAAATACCTCATTAAAAGTTCTGCTTTTAGTTGGGGCAGTTATTGCTGGGGAGTGGAGTGTGGTAGGAATGTCAGTCCTTGCCCACACACACACTCCACCAGTAGGTTGACCCTCACAATGGCAGGAAAACCACTACCCCATCACTCCATGTAGATTCTCCATTATTTCATTCACTCCATGACTGCATGGGACACCCTCCCACTCTCCTGAGTTTGTTGATCTCACGCAGGGACGTTCCACTTCCTCATGCACCATTGGGATTCTCCATCGTCGGTCCTCACACAAAGCTGGGATAAAATGATTCTCAATTCTATGTGTGGATTTTTCTCTCTCTTCTCTCACTGATTGTTGCTATGACTATGCGGTTTTCCCCTCTCGTTCACATAGAGAGTCGATTTCTTTTTTTTTCCTGTTTGTGTTCCTCTTCGGATTAGGTAGTTGTCCAGACCCTTCATTGTTGATTAAGAGTTGTGGTTCCCATTGTTACTCGTTGGCTGTGGTCTTTTTCATGTTTGAGATGCTGTATGATTATTGTGGAATCGTTTTGGCCATGATAGGGCCAAGAACAGTTCAGGTGTTGATTTCCCCCTATCCAAGCTGTGAATCGCTTGTTTGGCTGCATGCATGCAGTCATTGGTCTTCAGACTGTATTGGGGCAGTGATGAAGGCCTGATTTGGTTAACAAACATGGTGGGTTTGGGAACCACACAGGTAGAGTTAGAGGGCTGGATTTCTTCTCCACAACCCCTGAATAGCACTGGAAGGGAGTTCAGGGCCTGAGGGATTAGGTAGCAGAGAAAGGACTGATTTCCTTATGTTGGGTGTATGTGGGTGTCCTAGAAGTCAAGCTATTTCTGGTGTAGGTGTCCTTAGGTCTTTAATGAGCTCACCAGCTTAGTATCTAGCCTCTCCCAGCTCTTGGACAATCTGATAAACCCAACTGTGTTGGATTGGCTAATCTGTGGTTTGCCTAATAAACCCAACTGTGATGGTTTGGCTGAACTGTGTATCCTTGATGTTTTGCTTATCCTTGGCTATGTGTAAGCCTGCTTGTTCCTTATTCCTTTGGGAATCATGCCCAGCTCAGGGGTGGCAACGTTGGTGAGAGATTAAGGAGCATGCTGGCCTATGGTTGGGTGGAACATTGCAGCGATGTAGTTGGTTGCGGGACAGTTCTTATAAGATAAGTATTCTTGACTAATCTGTTTTGCAATCATATTTACTGTTAATAAATTATGATTATGGACATGTTGAATGCTGAATTGTATGTTTTGCTTCCACTGTGTATATGAATTATTATGCATCTTAGTATGTAGTATGTTCAAGCATTCAGTTTTTTATATGTATGTACATGTTCATGGGGCTAGTTACCCAGATGTTTCATGCATGGTAGCATCCTCTTCGCCAGTCAGAGGTTTGGGGACGTTACACTCTGCGTATACGAAGTTACCATTTGGCTTAAAAAATGTTGGAGCCACTTTCTAGCATGCTATGTCCTATGCATTTCATGATATAAAACATATTGTTGAACCATACCTTGATGACCTCCCTACTCATTCACAACGATGGGAGGACCACCCTGGTCATCTTAGAGACATTTTCCTAAGATGCCATCATTATAATGTATGGATCAATCCTCATAAATGTGTTTTCTGCATTGATATGGGACTCCTATTAGGTTTTGTGGTTTCTAAGAATAGCATCTGGATAGACCCATTGAAATTTGCCGCTATTTTAGCTCTACCAGCCCCAACCAACCTTCTAGAACTCCAAATTTTGCAAGGGAAGGCAAACTTTCTCCATCGTTTCATGTGAAATTTTGTAGAGAAAACCCACGATTATATGCGCCTCCTTAAGAAGGACACTCTGTTCTATTGGGATGACCAAGCCCAATGAGCCTTTGATAATCTCAAACACGCTCTGACTCATTCACCCATGATACACCCCCCAAATTATTCAAAGGATTTTCTCTTATATATTGCTTCCTCCACTACTACCATCTCTATGGTTTTGGTGCAGGAAAATCCCAATGGTCAGGAGCACATGATCTACTATGCTAGTAAGAATCTTATGGATTCTGAAACCCGATATTCATGCGTGGAGAAATTAGCATTGGCCATGGTCATTGCTGTTCAAAAATTTCATCACTAAATTTTGCTCCACACAACCACTATATTGGCAGACCAGAACCCTATGTATTACATCCTGACTCGTCAGGTGCTCGGGGCCAAGTACTCCCGATGGATAGTCATACTACAAGAGTTTGATCTGGAATTTTCCAAAGCCACATCAAAGAAATCCCTGGTCTTTACCAAGCTCATGTGTGATCTTCCCTATGCTTCGATGGAATTTGAGCCTAGTGATTCATTTTCGGATGAATCCTTGTTCTTGATAAGCACTACTGACCCATGGTATAGATATTTTCTCATTTATCTCCAAACACATAGATTTCAACCAAATGTGTCTCTTGACGATTTCCACCGTATTCGTCACCACGCAAAATACTACCTCATATTGAACGACACTTTGTATAGAGGTGGGATCGATTCCATTTTTCGGTGATGCCTCACCCATGAGGAAGCTGAACAAGTGTTGAATGATTGTCACTCTGGAGCATGTGGAAGTCATATATTTGGTATGGCTACAGCCTAGAAAATCCTTCGCGCTGGCTATTTCTAGCCTTCAGTCTTTAAAGACTGTCACGAGGCTGTCAAGAAATTCCCACCCTGCTAACATTTTTATCCCAAAAAACACACTCATTCTACTCCACTACACCCTGTCATTGTCATTGGCACATTTTCCAAATGGGGGATTGATTATATGCATTGCAATCCTACCTCAATCGGGGGGCATGGTTACATCATCATAGTCGTTCACTATTTTACAAAGTGGGCTGAGGCCATGCCTACATATGCGAAAGACAGTAAGACTACCACTCTCTTCCTGTTCAATCATGTGATAGCTATATTTCAAGTCCCGCGGTCCATAGTTACTAATCACAAATCACATTTTAGTAATCAAATGATGGAGGAACTAAGTGCCAAGATAGGTTTTTGTCATAAAAACTCTACGCCCTATTATCCGCAAGCTAATGGTCAGGTAGAGGCCATTAACAAAGTTTTGAAAACGATGCTTTGTCGGATGGTTGGAGACCATAAATCGAACTACCACCATATCCTTTTTTCCACTCTTTGGGCCTACAGGACTTCGGTGAAAATAACTACTGGTTTCACACCTTTCCAGCTTGTCTATGGACTCGAAGCTGCCTTTCCAATTCAATGTCAGATTCCATCCTTGAAACTTGCCGTCGAACTTCTCCCAGACACTTCCGTAGAGGAAGAGACATTTTTATACTTGAACAACCTTGATGAAACTAGGAGAGATGCTACCTTGGCTAATGAGGCACACAAGAAATGTGTCAAGGCACAATATGACAAGTTTGTCCAACCTTGTGCCTTTAACAAGGGTGACCTAGTTTTGACTTACGATCAGAGATATGACAAACTAGGGAAAGGAAAGTTTGAATCCATGTGGTACGGTCCTTTTTTTATTTCTAAAGTTTTAGAGCAAGGGGCGTACGAGCTCATAGACTATGATGGAATCCCTTTAGGACAACCTCGCAATGGGTTGTACCTGAAGAGATACTATGCCTAGATCTCTCTTGGATAGTATCTTGTATATATGTATATTACTTGACTTTTAGTGTGCTTAAGTATTTTCAATATGCTTTTGAGTTTAGTGTCAGTATCTGTTTATACCATGTTTTGGTCGTGCAGAGCAGATGGCTTTATATGGCTTTGCTGATGGTTCTTGCTGCCACACCTTGAATCTTTCCTCGGCTTCTTGGGTTCTCTATTTCCCAGCTTACTATTTGGTCAGTTCAGGAGCAGTTTGTAGTGGTCCGACTACCAACAATATCACTGAGTATCGAGCAGTCATAGGTCTTCTGACTGAAGCTGCCTCCCAAGATGTTCGCATCTTGGTAGTCTTGATGGACTCACAACTAGTGGTTTGTCATCTAAACCATGTTTATAACATTAGGAATCATGTGCTTCTTCATCTCTTTCGGAGGGTACACTTGTTAGAAAGGTCATTTGAAACTATCACCTATAGGCATATCCCTAGGGAACATAATGTAGTTGCTGACTCATTGGCTAATTACATCCTAGATTGGCATATTTCCCATTCATGACATGAAAATCGAACTTGGTTCATTGTAAATAAACTATAAAATACATGCAAAACTCATGTAAAATACATTCATCATTTGAGACATATAAACACTAGGTAAAATTCTGTATGTATATATATATATGAACATGTTTTACAAAAAATAGGTCACAAGACCTCATCTGAAGCACGTAGGATTTCAGGTAAAAATCACCATACAAAAATCCTGAAGCTATCAGCTTTCAGTGGATACATCATGCACTCATCGTCTAATGATGCTCATGGTAGCACATCATTGCCTGGGCTACTCTATGTAGCATCCTACTAAAGCGACCAGGTACTCCCACTGTAGGCCTCTGATACCTCAGTGGGAGGTCATCAATAGAAGCATCAGGGATGTTTAGAGTCAAAATATCTATTTTCTCCTCTAACTCCCCTGTCACATCATCACCCTGTGGTACAAAACAGGCTTCAACTCACCTATCCAATGCCAAGGCTCCCCTAGGTTGTGCTACTCCAACATCTACATTAAAGAAGTCAATTCTCATTACTTAACATAAAAACACTATTTCCATTTTAGGGTCTTTTGTTTCTTACCGATGTCACCCCACTGTCCACCAAGTGGGAGCAGTAGGTCAAGGTCACCACTAAATTTAGTGCCTGCATTTGCATAATCCTCCACCATGAGAAGCTGATCTCTCGACCATCGAAAGAACGGGTCATCGAAATTTACCTTCCCCCTACCCACTCTAATATGGGTCATAATCTAGACCCACCTTTGCATGCGAGGGTCATGTGCCCTCATCTCTGTAAAGACAAACTAGGGTCTCATCTGTGGAACTCGCTCAAAGAAGAAGCAAGCTAGAATGTAATCGAAACCAAATTGCTTCAGCTCCCACTGCTGACACTTGGTCAGCTGATCCTTGAAGATCAAAAGTAGAGCTTCTGCCCAGTTAAATACTGTAGGCTCCATGGCCGCTATGGCATAGAGCATATGTGCTTTATATGCCTGCTGTACTCCTTGGCTTCCCACCACTCTCTGCATGGTAAACAACACGGTCCGTAGAGGGCCATCCCTCACTGCTTTTATGGGTATTTTCTTCCCCGATGTCCTTGTTAGAGGAATGTAGTGACGGTCTATCAACTCCTGAGTAGTAATTTCCCCCCCGTGGGAACCAGTCAGCGAGATGGGAGCACCCTGTCTCGAAAGTCCAATCAGGAAGTATATGTCCTCTACCTCAACTATCAAAATGTGAGCACCAACTTCAAAATATTGTTGCTCCAAATTCCACATCCGGAGTATATACTCTAGTAATTGTTCACGCGACACCATACTGGGTGTGCGAAAGAACTTTAAGAGTCCGCAGCCTCTCAATGTGGCTATGCAACCTGCATTTTGTTCAGTGAAGGAGTCATCATTATCATGTTGTCTCTCTTTCCATATGACCATTTTTTTATCAACAAAAACCTGTCAAATACCATCACAAGACTTGTTAGAAGCATTCTTAATCATCCAAATCAATAAAAATGAGCTATTTTTTCCTCTGCAATCACTTTTATTTCTCCACGGCCGGCACTGCTTGTGTCTCATTGAGGACAGGTGGTGGCACAGCTTGTGCACTATGCTTTCGACACGGTTCTAGTGGGGTACCTCTTATCTCGCAAGGGATCAGAGAGGTTCCCACCCCCATGATTTTAGGACTTTCCATATAAGCCCAAAACACCATTAAAAATCAAAATTGAAGACATAAAATGAAAGAGTAGGGTCTAGGCTATTACTTGGAATTGATGGTGCATGAATCCGATGGTGGATGCTCCTGATATAAACGACTCAAAATCTAGCCAAGAAAATGTTCCAAAGGCTCTGCGTTATGGGTAAATAGCAAATTTTTTTGATTTTTTACTATTTACATGACTTTTATATACATTTTTGGGTTTGACATGCTATAGTTTTGTTTTAAAATCGTTTATTACTCAAAATCTATCAGTTGTAATCCTTTAATGTCAGTTATTGAGGCATTTAACACTTTTTTTTTAGTCATTGCAGGATAGAAGAGCAGTAGCAGTAAGGTTTTGGGAGTTCATTTTTGAATTTTTCATACTACCATAAAATGAAAAAAGTTTTTGAGTGTTTATCGCGACACTTTGGTCACGCTCTCGAAACTTAGCATCAAAGTTCTGAGTCTGTTTTTTATTCTTTTCAGGCTCATAAATCTCTCATCGTGAAAAGAGACCTAATGGAGTCTTCTTTAAACTCTTTTCGGGCTCCTTAAATACAAAAAGATTGTCGAGTGATCATGTCTTCTTCACGCTCGTTAAAGCATTTGAAGATTCATCTCTCCGATGGTAGATTATCTCTTTTTTGGTTCGGATAGACTATTTACGAAAAAGGAACAATCTAGCCAATCATGACCTGAAGAGTTCTCTAAGGTATTATTTTATACTTTTTCGAGCCTTAGGGACTAAATCATATGAAAAAGGACCCTTTGGAGTCTTCTTTTGTGGTCGTTCAAACTCTCTAAACATGAACGATACCAAGTTTTCTTTCATTGGACTCGTTAAATTAAACATTGAGAGACCCTCTTTTGGGAATGAAACCCTCCTCTCTCAGGTTCATAAAACATATGAGTTTGGACTTGTCTTCAGATGAGCTATACTGAGTGTTTGTTACCCTTTTTGAACTTGTAAAACCGAAAAGAGGCACTCATCAATCATGATGGGGAAAATGGGAAGGGAATCATTTTGCAAATAAATGGCAATAGTTTGTCATTACCTTTGAACATGGCACTTGTCTACATGTCATTTCAGTTAATTGGGTATTTAGTTGATCTCCATGACGATCCACTTTCATGAGTCATGCCACTCCTTTGAGTCTTTCAAAAGAATGCATTGTCCATCATTGCACTGTGTGTTTGTCTGGTTTAGTCATATTGCCAAGTATTTTTTCGTGTCACCCGATGTTCAAAGGGAAGTTGAAGAAGTGTTACCTCTGCAATTAAAATAGTCTCTATGTCAGTACTTTTGAGTCAGTCTTGTGGTTACTACATTCACATCATTCCAGAACTATGTTCTGAGTATCATGCCGTCGATGTGGGACTCATCATGGCCCTCCTTCGACGAGACTATTCCCGTCAACATCAGCTCATCATCTCGGAATTAGTCTTAGAAACAAAACTTAGTACCTTGAGATCTGTATGCCTTAATGATAGATTCTCTCGCTCTCGACATAGGTTCACATCATTGACCTTTGATCGATAGAATCGACTGGGTGTTCGACATCAAGACATCTATTCACACTCAGTATATTGTACTAGGGTACCTTGGGAATCATTGACATCAATGGTGATCTCCCTCGCACTTGTTAACGGTTCACATAATTGGCCGATAATCAAGTGGTTTCTACCATGTTCGACTTCAGATCATCGTAATCACATGGATAGAATCGTACCTTGTGGAAGACGAGATGAAGACCTTGGGTATTTGTTTAGCGCTCATTTCTTTCCCCAGGCTGCGATGGAGTTTTGTATATCTAGCATGGATCCACATTTGTATGGTCATGGATATGATCAAATTTGTGTCTGCATGACATAGATCTACGTTGTATGTCCGGTAGGTATGTCCAAGTTTGAGTCCTCTATCACATGGATCTACACTGTATTCTAGTACCCATGCTTGTTTATTCTCCTCATGGATCTGCCTTGTATTGGTATGCATCCATGAGTTGGTTACATTTGTCTGTGATTCAAAAGTATTAATGTTCTACAGATGCCTACTGGACGACATTCTCCTATCGAGCTGACATTTTCACCTCGAAGTGACAACTTGTTCTCTCAAAGCTCTCACTTATCGTATCCCTCTAAGTCTCATGCTTTGGGGGGCATTCTGTTATACCTAAATCCTATCACCATCATGTGATAAGACCCTTAACTTCCATGTTTTCCCTTAATCGCAACACTTAGAGTGGAAACTTGCTATGTTTGTCAATTCTACTTGAAAAAACCTAGCACCACGCTTTCCCTATGGCTGATGAGTGGTACCTTGCTTAGCACTTCCTATATCTTATTTTAGAGAAGCAGTGCCACCACCTATGGTCTTTGGTATAAAAGTGGTTCTCATCTAAACCGCTATGTCATAAGGGAAGAAAAGTGGTACCTTGGGTAAAATGGTAAAAAGAGAAGTTTCTCAAGGCTTCTATATCATGAACCTCATGTCCTCCCTTATCCCTATCATTATGGGTTAGTTTGAGCTCAAGATCCCCCATGGTAGGATCTTGGAGACACCTCACCCACAATTCTCTCAACTATTCCTATCCATTGTGCCTTATAAATACAAGCTCATATCCATAGTTAAGGGGGAGAACTATAGAGGTATTGTTATGTTATTGGATTGACTACCTAGTCCAAATCATTGGAGAGAATAAAGAGAAAAGTTGGAGCTTATGGGGATGAAGTGTTTGTCTCGTGGAGGGGTTTGTCGACACTAAGGAAACGGTTGTAAGCTTCTCCATACATTCTTAATGCAAAGCTGATTTCCATCCCACATTAGTGTTGTTTTGATTTCACATGTACATGTTGTTAGATTCCTTAGTCACTAACATGGATAAGTAGATGATTTTTTGGTAGCTTTGATGTGTTTGCATGTTTGATCTTTTTGCAAGTACACAGGTTCACAATCAAAGAAGTATTCTAGGTGTCTACATTATTCAAAGAAGGTCTTCATCCTTTGTCATTCACTCATTTGTTCTGGATATGAACCATTCAGACCAGAGGAACAGCTTCTGTCTGCAGAAGGTGCAATATTCCTGATAACACCCCAGCATAGAATATTTATTACATCACTCATATTCACTCAATTCCCCCATACACTGATAAAATAGGCCCTTTTTATGAAACTGAGACAATATTATTTAGGTTCTAAGATATCCAGACATGATAAATGTAATTTTCAAAATATTATGACACTATAGAACAAAAATTACATTATTGAATGACCATTACAAATATGATTCCAAAATTAAGGGGCAAGAGGCCCGAATCATGACCAGCAAGGGGTTGTGAGCATAAGTGAAGCATGGGCTTCACTGGAGCTCAACCTGAACTTGATGAACGATGTAATATACTTCTGGAATAATCTTCACTAGCTGACATTAGCACTCCATATACCTGCAATAGATAGAAAGGGAGATGGAAGAGAAAGGAGGAGGGGTTTCGGGATCATCACCCAATGGTCTGAAGCACAACACTCAGAGAGTATGCTCACATAGCATAACAACAATATCAAAACATCCAAACTGAATAATGGAGTTGGAAATTCCATTAATTAGATCTTGGGTGACTTGTAGAGCAAGTCCTTTACCCATTGAACAAGTAACCCACTTTCCAATCTTGTTCCAAAGCCATGAGTGGCCCTCCTTGATGGAATTAGCAATTTTGGGTTGCAAATTGTGTTTCCTTGTTTGTATAACTTAACCGAAAGTGTAAATTCGACCTCCTTGAGCAAAATAGAAAGTATGAAGCTTAGTAAATGTTTCCATGTTTGTATCCTTCAATCCAAAATAGAAACTACACCCTCCTTGAGTAATTAGCAAGTTTGTGCATGAGGTAATCTTTCCTTTCTTTTCATCCTAGCACCAAATTGGAAACTAATTTGGATAGTTTCTATATTTTCTATGACATGTTTCTTTCTCCTTCTTTTGCATTGTTTCCATTTTCCCATCCTTGGAAAGTTGCCTAATGCACCATCCTTCCTTGACAACTCCTTTCCACCATTAATTATTTTTTCATAATAATTAACTAATTACAAATAACATGAATTTAGAAATTACATGCCTCCATAGTTTTAAATAATCAAAATTCCTAGGCATCATTAATTAATGCAATGTTTAACCCCTGGACACTTTACAAGGTCAACACTTTCAAGGTCCCTTCAAGGGAGGGACATGACATCCAAAAAGTCATTTCACTGTCATACACTGCTCATTTACATCATTGTAACCCTCATCATACATAATTATCGAACAAGTAATTATGCTATGCTTTCACTTAACATAAGGCATGCATCGTCATGCATCATCATCATAGGTATGCATCATTGTCATAGTGTATGCATCATCAGCATTAAATATGAATCATCATCTCAGTTTGCATCATGCATGCATCATCAACATCAAGTATACATCATAATGCATATGAGAGCATCATCACACTATGGTATGCATGTACATCATATTGTATAGGAGTTCATCAACTTCATAGAGTGTACATCATTATCGCATGCATTACCATCATAAAGTGTATCATATCATAGCATAAAGGTATGCAACATCATCATAATATCCTCCATAATAACTTCAAATATATATACCAGTATAGAGGTTCACATACTAAGATCAAATATGAACTCTATCCATGAGATACATGTGCCATCACAAGATAAACCCAAAAGAATGAACCACGCCTTTTTGAATATCACAAGATTAAGAAAGCATCAAAACCAAGAGAAACCCTATATCTTGTCATCACATATCCCTCGTAACAAGCTTTCCAAGGAGCCAATAATTTCGTAATTCTGATTCTGTATGAGAAAGTTATGCCAATTTTAGTGAAGATGCCCAGAAATTTATCTGTCACAAAATTTCGCACTTTTCTCCAAGAGTTGCGAAATTCATGAGAGAAATTTGAATGAACAAATGAAATTTTTGATATTCTATTTATACAGTTTGTGGAGAAAAATCAATACCTTGGGCCAACATGCAATTCAAAATTACAAATAATTAAATTCTCTTTTGTTTGGTCGGCTCACCCAAAAAGGTTGGGTACACCAACTTCAAAAATTCATATATATTCAACCGTAAGGAGTTAGAAGATGATCCACATATAAACAGAAATGGATTGACAAGGAATATCTCCCTATCATGGGTGTATTTTCAAATTCTTTGTATAATACACTTAAATTATTCAATATGTCAAGGAATTCAATGACCCCACACATGAGGGTGCCAAAGACCATACCACCGACTACAAGAGTTTCAAAGTATTCTTCAACATATCAAGGCACATCCATGAAAGCTACCACCATCTACATCCCAATAGCCATATCAACACAAATAGGACCATACATCATCATGGTTCAAGACCCAAGGCATCACATACAAGGGTTTCAAGAACTCTTTCAAAGATATCATATAATATTTAAACAAGATACTTTCCATGGAATTCAAGCCCATCACATAGGACTCCATCACCAAGTGATGAGGGCATCATGACTAAATATTCCATCAATAAGGGCTACACGGGCATCGATATCTTCATCAAGGGTTCAAATTATTCATCAAGTCATTAACGACCACATCATCACCTTTAAGGGGACAAGGACCATTAAGCCATCAAATGTGGGTCCAAGGGATTCTTCAGGGATTATTCATCAAGCAAGGGGATTCATAGGCTTCTTCAACCACCTCAACCAGACTAGGAGACCTCCAGGGTCAAGATCCATCATGACATAACATGCGGGGTTGCTAGACCTTCTCCTGGGGTACCATGAACTCAATAAACACAACTGACCACTGAAAGGGTCATTTGCACTCTTGAAAATTCTTCAACCCACCAAGGACACTTTTGTAGGGTAATGGGCATAATTTGTGGTACTTAAACACTCTACAGGGTGTTCAGGTCTTTTGACATTGTCCCAAGGGCTCCAAGGGCTTCAAACTTGGGTTTGGATAAGATCAAAAGGTCTCCTTAGAAACTGACACTTACTTAACCTCAGGGGATCCTCAAGGGGCATGAAGGCATGATGGCATCAATGACTATACATTGTTGGCAGCAATGACAACTTAATCAACAATATACCCCTTTTTCATTGATGACAACACCATAACTCTTCTTCAGAACACATTACCCTTATTCACAACTTCTCTCCCCCTTTAGCATCAATGGAAAAGGGAACATCCTTTGATCATACCACTTCCCCTCAGGGCATGCTCCCCCTGTCATCAAGTTTCTCTTCCTTTCTGACTTTTCTTCCTGTTTGAATTAACGGTAGCAAGATATTCATTTGGAAATATTGTTTCTTTTATCATTGATGCTACTTTGGAGGACTTGTATTATGTCACACGAATACAATTGGAACCAAATACCATATGATACTCAAATATGATAATCAGGTACATATATCCTTTTACACATTCTTTGTACACTTCATATTACTATTCAATAGTCTTCTAAATGGAATTGGGCTTTTCCCAATATTTCCGTCATTTTTGTCATGATATTCTGACTTTATTCTCCATACTTTAGTAGGCTAATGTTTGTTCACTTCATTCGATTGATCTTTCTTTCTTCTACAAATTTTAACTGGTCCCTGCATCCAACAATGTTTTGTGAAATGTCCATAATGATAGCAATTGTAACACTGAACTAAAAATGTACTTTGATTTCTTTCTGGAGTGATTATGTCATGAGCTCTGCAATGAATGGCTTTGTGACCATAGTTGTTACACTTGTAGCAGTGACCATGGAACCTTGTAGGATATATCTGAGCAATAACTTCTCTTGATTCTTGCTAATCATGGGAACTTTTGAGACTACATGTATTACTGTTATCCTTTTCTTATTTTAGTCTAGAGCTTTTACTTTCTTTAGTGTTCTGCTCGATCTTCGAATTTGTCTTTAACTGAATAGTTTTTTTGTCCACATATTCCTTCATAGGGAGGATATTCAATTCTTGTTTTTGACAAATTTCTATATTTTCTTGGAGTTGTCTCGTTAGATCTTCTTTTGTCTTCTTGAATTCTTATACATGTTTGTTCAGAGAAAAGATATTGCCTTCCATCTGTCCTTTTGAATTCTGATCATCCTCATGGGATTTTTGTAGTTGAACTTTTAGTATATGATTCTCCTTTTTGAGTTTTGAGAGGTCCTTTTCAAATTCAAAGTTTGTCATACATACCTTCCGTAACTCTACCTTCAAGGACTTTATTTCAAGTTCTTTTTTTCTTCTTACTTTAGCGTTATAAGTGCTTATCTAACCATTTTTGTCTTGTAGCTTGCAGATCAATTATGTTTCCTTATCTTCTAGCAAACTTTTGAGATTCACAATTTTGTCTGAGTGCTTTTCAATTTTGTAGTTGACTTCTCAAGTTTGTATTTCAAAGAGTTGGATATAGATTCTTTAATTCTTATGGCTTCTTCGACTTGGAGTTTTAGATCAATTATGGTATGTGTGGCCTTCTTATATTCTTCTTGATTCCTCTTCTCTGATTTGTCCAATTGCTGCTGCAATACCTAGTTCTGTTCACAATGATTTTTCACTTCTTGCAAAGCATTAGTAATTTCATTGTCTATCATAGTATTTGTTAGATATCCATCACTTATCAAAGAGCAAGGATTTTCATCACAATCTGAAGTATTGCATTCTATGAATTCAAAATGGCTCTTATCTTCTATACTTGATAAACATGTCTCTTTAAAACCATTGCAAACTGAGTGTTCAGGGACTTACCTTCATACTTACCTGGATCTTGTACTTTCCTTTTAATGGGAATGTCTTATGCTTCTTATTCTTCATCTGAGTTTAGATAATGTATTTTTAGCCTGCAATTCTTCAACTGAGTTGCACTTTCCTATTTTCTCCCTTTGGAGATATGTTATATCTTTAAGCATTAATTCCATAGCCTTTGCTTCTTGTTCTTTATTGGAGTAGAGTTGTTCTAATCTAAGCCATAGTTCCTTAGCTAAGATGCACTTCCCTATATTCTTCTTTTTGATATCTATCAGGACTTCAAGGATGGCTTCCATAGCCATAGAGTTGTTTTTATTTTCTTCCTTATGAGCTGTTGTATTCACTTTCTTTGGAGGAATATATCCGGTAAGAACCGATTGCCATACATCAATTCCTTCTACCTCGAAATAAAACGGCTTTCTTCTTGGTACTGCATTCACTGAGAACCATGTGGTGTGTCAAGGATATAATTCAAGATGGTAAGTCTTTCTTGTGAAGACCCTCTCTGATACCAATTGTTGGACAGACCAGGCAAAGAGAGAGGGGGGGTGAATCTGTGTGTGCAGTCTTTATTAATTTTTCAACTTTAACAATCAACAAATTATTCAATATTATGCATTATCACATTATCTTTATATCATCATTGGCATTGTTATCATCATCATATCATTATCATCACATAGAAAGAATAGAAACACAGTACGCAATATTTTCACATGGAAACCCAAGTCCTAGGGGGGAAACCACGGAATCCTTTTTAAAATAGTTTTCCAGAAATAACTGGAAGGAGGCAACAAACCCCTTATTATAAAGACTCCAATTTTCTAGCTGTAACTGGAAGGAGGCTACAACCTCTTGATTTACACTCTCCAACCTGAAGGAAACTTCAACTCCCTAGTTTTTTGGCTTCAACCGAAAGGAGGCTACGACCTCCTTTCTTTGCACCGTCCTGCCACCCTGATAAGAATATAGACACTGAACTATTGAACCACAACTGGACTGATCATGTACACATGCTAATGAACACTTGTATTGCACTGCACAATATGTACCACACTGTACAACCACTGCCACTACTAACCATTGTTCATCATCTGATCACTACTCGTCGACTAATCATTGTCTTCTGTATCACATTGTTCATCAACTAATCACTATCTATTGTATCGCATTTGTTAAAATTATTTTTAATTGTTTAGATGATATCTTAAAACAATTAGCCACTAGAATATCACTAAAATAACAACATGCACAAAAACATAAGAACACAAGAACACAAAGATTTTCCTCAAGGAAACCACAAGGGAGAAAACCCCCCCACAAAACTTCCTCAGTATAGAACTCAACCAGTGCAGTGTAAAATCTAGACAACAGCTGCTTCATCTTGCTTGGTGCGCTACTACTTCTCTCTCTTGCTAAAACTGGCTTGAGTGAGTGAGTACAAATGAAGGGGAGCACCTCCCCATTTATATTCTTATGTTGACTTGACCTCTAACTTGGTGGGACCGAATTCACTAGCTATCAGGGCCAACTTGTCTAATTGGACATTACAAATAGCATTTATTATATTGACACTTGGGTACTAATGACTCGACTTACATTCGGAGGTTTACATTGCATCCTTCAATGACTCTAACAAGACCAAACTCATCTCCAATAGGAGGAATACAATACAACTAGAATATCTTCCAAAGTTACATTATTTTAACACTCCCTCTTAACTAGGAAGGTATTCAACTGTAGTAGAAACTACTACTATTACAACTATACAACTAACTGGTGAGACTCTAGATGTCATAGGAAGTTTTGGTACAACATCATACATCTTCATCATCGATCTCAGATGGATCTTCTTCTGCAATCATATTTCTTCAATCCTCTTCTTGTCATCTTCTAGAACATCTCTTGCAATATTAGCATATGAATGTTGAGTCATCTTCTAAATCATCCGCTGGTCAACATCAGTGTGTGAACATTGAACCATCATCTATTTCATCATCATTTGAACATTCATCATCTATATTGTTAGTATGTGAATACTGAACCATCATCATCTGCATCTTCAGTATGTAAATACTGAACCATCATCGTCTGCATCTTCAGTATGTGAATACTAAACCGTCATCATCTACATCTTCAGTATGTAAATATTGAACCATCATCATCTACATCTTCAGTATGTGAATACTGAGAACATCATCATCTGCATCATAAGTATGACCAATTTTATCTCCAATATGTGAATATTGAATCACCATCATCTGTAACTTCAATATATGAATACTAAAACATCATCATCTGTCTCTTCGGTATCGAAATACTGAAGCATCATCATCTGCATCAATAATGTGTAAATACTGAAACAGTCAACAACCTCATTAGCATATTAGTGCTAAGGAACAAATCATCTATAGTGCTATATCATCATCTGCATTATCAACATAAAGATGTTGGAGCATCACAAACAACATCATCAGTATAGAAGTACTGAAACTATCACAATAAACATCTCACCATCAATCAACCATCAGTCAAGCATCTCAACAATCATCTCAGTAATCAACAATGTGACTACACTGTACACATCTCATCAAGCATCTCATCAATCATCATTATAATCAATACTAACATTATTTGAAGCATACATATTAATCAATCATCAGTATGACAATACTGAAACATACATCTCAATCAGTACAATAGTACTCAACAAACAACATACCAATCATCAACAAATAGCATACCAATCATCTCAGCAGTCATCAGTATAACAATACTGAGCTAACATCTCAACAGTCATCAGTATGACAATACTAAACTAACATCTCAACATTCATCAGTATAACAATATTGAACTATCATCTCAACAGTCATCAGTATAACCATATTGAACTAACATCTCATCAGTCATCAGTATAACAATATAGAACTATCATCTCAACAGTCATCAGCATAACCATACTAAACTGACATCTCATCAGTATAACATTACTAAAGGAAAACATCTCATCAATCAACAGTATAGTAATACTGTAACAACCATCCTGCCCTCTAACTATCTTGAAGCAGCATCACAATGAGTTCTCTGGTAGATCCACCCAGGCATTTTGTCTAACTTACTAACTCTTTCGAGCCAACAAGCCTAGTTAGACAGATGGATCTTCCTAGGGACCAACAAGCCTTGTCCTAGATTACAAACTCACTTGGGTTAAACTGATCTAGTCAAACATACTAATCCCCCTAGGATCAATATGCCTCATCTGACTAACCCTTTCAGGCCAAACTATCCTAGTCAGACTTACCCTACTCTAGACTGAGCTAATCACCATTGCATCCTTCTTCCATCTAATGTCACTCCCTCTTTCGAGAGAGGTCCTTCCGAACTACACCAAGCTTGTCTCGAAAGTATTCAAACTTTACATGAGCCATAGGCTTAGTCAACACATTTTCCACTTGTTCCTATGTAGGAACATACTTGAGATTCATAGATCCTTTATAAACCATGTATCGAATGAAGTGATATCTTACTTCAATATGTTTTGACTTATCATGAAACACTGGATTTTCTGTCATCTTGATACAACTCTAACTATCACAAAAGATATTAGTAACATCTATCTCTTCATAAAATAAACCTGCCAACATATTTCAAATCCATGCTGCTTCACTACAAGCTGAAAAAGCATAAATGTATTATGTTTTTGCTGCGTTAAGTGCAATGCTGGTCTACTTAATTTCTACTGAACCTAGAGATCATTCTTGATCCCAAACTAAAACATCCACCCAAAGTGCTCTTTCTTTCTTTAGCACTTCTTGCCTAGTCTGAGTCTGTGAATCCATGTAAACTAATCTCACTGCCTGAGGTATATCTAACCCCATAATCTAAAGTTCCTTTTAGATACCTCATCACATGTTTTTCTCTTATCATGTGAATACGCTTGGGATTCACCATGTACTGGCTTAGTGTGTTTACGACAAAACAAATATTATTTCTTGTATTGGTTAAGTACATCAGTGAACCAATAATCTGTCTGTATAGAGTGGCATCTACAACTTCCGATGTATCATCATTTAGTAACTTCAAGTTTGTTGTCATTAGAGTAGTCATGGCCTTACAATCTAGCATTCCAAACCTCTTCAGGATTTCCACCGTATATTTCCCTTGGTTTAGGAAAATATCATCTGGGGATTTCCAAACTTCAAGACCTAGAAAGTAGTGCATCATTCCAAGGTCTTTCATCTCAAATTCTACAGCCAGCTTCTTCTTGCATTCAATGATGAGCTTATCTTGTCCTGTTAGGAATAAGTCATCCACATATAAAAGTAGTATCACAAGCCCATCGTTCTCAACCTTATAGTAAATTTTAGAATTTTCCTTACTCTTGGTAAAGCCTAAACGCATCAGGAATACATCTATTCTTTGGTATCATGATATGGGTGTGTGTTTTATCCCATACAATGCTTTCTTGAGTCTGCATACATAAGCTTCTCAATCATCAGTCTTGAAACCTTGTGGTTGTTCGATATACACTTCTTCTTCTATCAAGCCATTTAGAAAAGTTGTCTTCACATCCATTTAATGTAACTTCCATTTATTCTTGGCTTCCAAGGAAATGACAGTTCTAATTGAAGTGCAGCCAGCTACTATAGAAAAGGTCTCTTCATAGTCAATTCCTTCCTTTTGGGAGAACCCTCTTGCTATGAATCTTGCCTTGTGCTTTTCTATACTACCATCTGTGGAATGCTTTGTTTTGAAGATCCATTTTGAGGATACCAGTGATTTGTATTTTGGTCTTGGGACTATTTCCCAAACATCATTCTTTATTATGGATTGGTATTCATCGACCATTGAATCAACCTATTCCTTATGTTTTGTTGCATCTTCAAAACAAGTTGGTTCTTTATCAACTAGATCACTCATCAAGGCCATATAACTGGTATATGAATTTTGATTCTTTCTTTCTCTAGTGGTTCCTTCTAGGACATCAAGTTTTTTTTCTTCTTCAATTACATCATGAGACCAAGCAGGCTTTCTCTTTCAAGAAATCATTTCATTGGGAATTTCTTCAAGCAACTGAGGTTTAGTCATGTCATGATCCTCAAGTATTTGAATTTCTTCTTCATTCCTAGCTGGTTTAAGATTCTCTGTAACTTTGATAGTTTCATGTTCCTCTTCATCTTCTCTATCTTTCTTTGAATTTCTAAAAACTGAGTCTTTGTCAAATGTTACATCTCTACTAAGCTCAATCTGATGGTATCCTGAGATATAGATCCGATAGCCTTTTGACTATTCACTATATCCTACAAACAATCCCTTCTTTCCTGAAGGTTCTAGATTTGTTGTTTTCTCCTTGGAAATATGAATATACACACGGGAACCAAATATATTTAGGTGACTTACCTCAGTATTTTCTCTAGAGAACATTTCTTCTGGATTTTTGTTCCCAATGGAACGATGGGAGATTTTGTTCTGTACATATACCGTTGTTCTGGTTGCTTCTTCCCACTAGTACATTGGTAGATCTTGATCATGTATCATGGATTTTACTGCTTCCATGATAGATATATTCTTTCTCTCTTCTATACCATTTTGTTGAGGATTGTAGGGAATGGTGAGCTCCCTCTTAATCCCACATTCCTTGCAGAAATCATTGAATTCATTTGATGTGAACTCTCCTCCATTATCTGATCTTAAAATATTTATTTTCTTCTTAGAGAGGTTTTCTATTAGGGCCTTAAACTCTCTAAACCTTTCAAACACTTCATCCTTCTTTTTCAAAATATATATCCAAGTCTTGCAGGAGTAGTCATCAATAAAGGAAGCATAGTAAAAATACCCACTTAATGAAGTTGTTTGCATTGGACTGCATATATCTGAATGGATAATATCTAAGATCCCCTTTTATTTGTTGTCACTCTTTGGATAGGGATTCTTAGTATTCTTTCCTTGTGCACATCCTTTGCATACACATTCATGTTCTATCTAAATTTCTAATAGAACAGTCACAACCTAGCTTACTATTGGAAGAGATCTGCAATGATCATGAGAAATCCTTCTGTTCCAAAGCTCACATGGATTTATTGTACTTGTTTCTAAAGTTGAATCTGCATGTCCCTTCAGTTTGTAGAGTCCTCCTTCATTTCCAATTTCTACTACGTCATTTGTGGTATTCCCTTTTGACCACATGAGAACTTTTCCATCTATGAAGGCAACTCTAAATCCTCTCTTTGCCAAGGCTAAAATAGACAGGAGGTTCTTCTTTAGTCCAGGGACATATAGGACATCCGTCATCTTCATGTATTTTCCAAAATCCAACTTATAGGATGCTTCTCCCATTCCTTTAATGGGATACTGAGAGTCATCTCCAAGCATTACTATGTGTGGTGAATATTTTTGTACAAGGCATGATACTGAGTCCTTGTAACCTCTCATTTGCTTGGATGCACCACTGTCTACTAACCAGGTGTCATTTCCTGGTGAGACTGATCCTGTTAGGGAAGAAATCAATACATATTCTTCACTGGATTCTTCATCTTTGTTTTCTTCCTCTTCTACTTCTTGATCACTATCTTCAGCAGCATGAGCTTGGAACCTTCTCATATTTTTAACTCTTTCTTCTTTCATGGGACAGTTGATGGCAATGTGTCCCATCTTATGACAAGTGAAGCACTCATAATTTGAGATTTCTTTCTTGGGTATTTTGAACCCTTGAGTCTTGTGAGGATGATCATAACTCTTTCTTTAGTTTTTTCCTTTGGCATGGCCTTTCAAGGCTTGATATTCATTTTCATTTAGCTTCACTTCTTTGGCTAAGATTATTTCTTCTTCTTGAACACATTCTTCCCATAGATTTCTAAATTTGGTTAGCTTCCTTCTTGAGCAGATTCCTTGGATAAAATATTCCCAATCTCTTGGAAGAACATTTAATGTGGTCATCACAATTTCTGCTTCTTCTACTGTATCACCAATGGCTTCTAGTTGATCTCTAATTTGAGCCACTCTTGAAAAATAAGATTGCATAGTCTCTGACTTTTGAGTCTTCACACTTTTGAGGTGATTCCTCATATTCATATTCCTGTTGATATTTCTCCCTTCAAATAAACTGGAGAGGGCATCAAACATTTCTTTTGGAGTTTCTCTTGATGATACTTAAGGAATTAAGTTATCCTTGATGGAGTCAGCTATTATCCTTTTGGCTATGATCCTATCCTTCTTATGCTTGGACTTAGCTTCCTCCTCTTCTGGTTCTTTCATTTCCTCCTTCACAAATTTGTCTAGATCATTCTCTTGTAGGATGAGCATGATCCTATACTTCCATGCTTTGAAGTTTTCAGCTCCTTCAATCTTTTCATCTAGCTTGGTGTTCTTAGTCCATGCATCTTCAACGAAAATTGAACTTCAAATGGAACAGGGAGGAAGAGTACTTACTTGAAGAAAATAGTTATTCCTGACATCCTTCTAGAAGACCTAGGGTTTGATGTAGAAACCCTAATTTCCCAACTGGAAACCCTAATAGGGTTGAGAGGTGGAAAATATGCACCCTCCTGAGGTGAGGTATAATGTATATTCCTTTTTATGAGATTGATGATGAAACCCTAGGAAAAATGAAACCCTAGTTTGTCCCAGCAATAGTAACAAGTCCAAAATTGAAAATTCCTAAAATTCAATTCTTTCACCATAGAAAGATGCGCCCTTTAGATTTGAGTTGGATGAGCCCTCTTTTCTGGTTGAATTGTCGAGGGATTTTTTAATAACAAAAAACCCTAGTTGTGCAATGTCTCCTTTCTGGGTGGCTATTACCATGTTAAAATTCTTTATAATTTCTTAGATGATATCTTAAAAAAATTAGCCACTAGAAGATCACTGAAAGAACAACATGTAAAAAACATAAGAACACAAGAACACAGAGATTTTTCTCAGGGAAACCACAAGGGAGAAAACCATGCAAAAATTCCTCAATATAGAACTCAACCAGTGCAGTGTAAAATCTAGACAACAACTACTTCCTCCTGATTGGTGCGCTACTACTTCTCTCTCTTACTAAAACCAACTTGAGTGAGAGAGTACAAATGAAGGGGAGTTCCTCCCTATTTATATTCTTCTGTTGACATGACCTCTAACTTGGTGGGGCCGAATTCACTAGCTATTAGGGCCAACTTGTCCAACTATACATTACAAATAGCATTTATTATATTGACACTTGGGTACTAATGACCTAAATTACATTCAGAGGTTTACATTGCATCCTTCAATGACTCTAATAAGACCAAACTCATCTCCAATAGGAGGAATACAATACAACTAGAATATCTTCTAAAGTTACATTATTTTATCAACATTCCTATCATATGATCACTATTCATCAACTCGTCACTTTCTCATCAACTAATCACTGCTCATCACTCTAACAATGAGAGACATGTGTCATCACAAGAGAAACCCAAAAGAATGAACCATACCTTTATGAATATCACAATATGAAGAACAGTAGAAAACACAAAAGAAACTCTAGATATTTTCATCACATATCCCTCATAACAAGATTTCCAATGAGCCAAGAATTTTGTAATTATGATTCCGTATGAGAAAGTTATGCCAATTTTAGTGAAGATGCCCATAAATTTCTCTGTCACAAAATTTTGCACTTTTCTCCAAGAGTTGCGAAATTTCTGAGAGAATTAATGATGAACAAATGAAATTTTTGATATTCTATTTATAAAGGTTGTGGATAAAAATAAAAACCTTGGGCTGACATGCAATTCAAAATTACAAATAATTAAATTCTCTTTTGTTTGGTCTGCTCACCCAAAAAGGTGGGGTACACCAACTTCAAAAATTCATATCTCTTCAACCTTAAGGAGTTAGTTCATATGCTCCACATATCAATGGAAATGGATTGACAAGGAATATCTCCCTGTGATGGTTTGATTTTCAAATTATTTGTATAATACCCTTAAATTATTCAATATTTCTAGGAAGTCAAAGACCCCACACATGAGGGTGCCAAAGACCATACCACCTACTACAAGAGTTTAAAAGTATTCTTCAAAGTCTTCTTCAACATATCAAGGCACATATGTGTGATCTACCACCATCTACATCCCAATATCCATATAAACACAAATAGGACCATACATCATCATGTTTCAAGACCCAAGGCACCACATGCAAGGGTTTCAAGGACTCTTTCAATTATATCATATAATATTTAAGTTGCAACATACTTTCCATGGAATTCCATCCCATCACATAGGCCTCCATCACCAAGTGATGAGGGAACCATGACCAATGATTCCATGAAAAAGGGATACATGGGCATCAATATCTTCATCAAAGGTTCAAAGTCTTCATTAAGAGATTAATGACCACATCATCACCTTTAAGGGGACAAGGACCATTAAGCCATCAAATGTGGGTCCAAGGGCTTATTCAAGGATTATTAATCAAGCAAGGGGATCCATAGGCTTCTTCTACCACCTCATCCACACCAGGAGACCTCCAGGGTCAAGATCCATCATGACATCACTTGTGGGGTTGCTAGACCTTCTCCTGGGTACATGAACTCAATAAACACAATGACCACTGAAAGGGTCATTTGGACTCTTGCAACTTATTCAACCCGCCAAGGACACTTTTGTAGGGAACAGGGGCATATTTTTTGGTAGTAGGAAACTAGAGAAACAACTAGGGAACCATAAAACATCTTTTGGGTACCTAAACACTCTACAGGGTGTTCAGGGATTTTTCCATTGTCCCAAGGGCTCCAAGGGCTTCAAACTTGGGCTTGGACAAGATCAAAAGGTCTCCTTAGACACTGACACTTACTTACCCCTCAGGGCTCCTCAAGGTGCACCAAGACATGTTGGCATCAATTACTATACACTCTTTGCATCAATGACAACTTAGTCAACAGTTAAGTTTTTGAAGGGTTTTGTATAGAGAATAATTGGTCACTGGTCAACGGGTTCTTTGCTACCTAGTAGGGAGGATATCATCCCCAGTTGGAGCCAGATTTTAGCATTGTTTTGGTTAACAATTGATATGAGTAGGCCTAAAAATGAGTAATGGTATGGTATAAGAATTTTTTATAGAAATTATCAAAAGGTTCTAAATCCATGAACAAGGTTTTTATTATTTATAAAAACCATCGAAAAAACTTTGGAAAGAGGTTAAAAATGGAAATTCACACCTGTGGTATAGGTTAAAGAGTTTTAATGGTTTAGATCTTTGGGTGGAAAGATCTATGGAAAACGTGAAATATTCTCTCAAAAGATGCAAGGTAGAAGTAAAATTGTTGATTGGTGGAGGAGTTCAAAAAAAAACTAGATCTGTGGTCAAGAGAAAAGATAAAAGAAATCTATGACGCAAGTTAAATCTGTTGATGAAAGCTGCATGGAAGAAATAATTCTCATAATCAGTGGAAAGGTTTAAAGGGCTATTTTAATATATGGCATAGATTTGAACAAACTAGATCTATGGTGCAGGAGGACTCCATTGTGAAAAGATGCATGGAGAAATTCAGGTCGAGGATCAGCGGAATGATTTAAATCTCAACATTAATCGACGATGGAGATCGGGGACTGGTGAGATTGGATCCACTGGGAGAACATGCACACTTGATGTTTAGTTGGAGTCTGTCAGAATTTTTAAAAGGAGGAATCGATCAAGGGTCAGGATTCAAAGCAGATGAGATCAACGTCTTTCAAATAATCCACTGATGAAATTTACACTTTGTTTTACACTTTAGATGGACAGTGGAAAGTAAATAATAGGATTACATAGGAGATAAGATATACGGTGGAAAACGAAGATTTGATAGATCTACGGTGGTAACAAGGTCTGCTATGGGAAATTGCAAAGAAGATAAGAAATAGGTCGGCTAGCGAAATAGGTAAATTAAAAGGTTAACGGGTGATCAAGATCAACGGTCTAGAAAGAAGGTAAGCTAAATCCATAGACAGAGAAGAATTCACTTGTGAGAAGTACATGAAACAGAGAATTCTACTAATGGAAAAATAAAACCGCTCCTTTACCCTAAAATCATTATGGAGAATACTATAAAAGGTACAGGTAATTTTTAGGATTTATAATCCTCCCTTGTCCATATATAGTCTATTAGATCATTTTCCTAACTTAGGATTCATTTTCTAGAGTTTGGTGCCACCATGATTTTGGTGCAACTGGTTCCATTGGTGCCACCAATGTGCCTCATTGGTGCCATTAGTGTGCCACTTGGGTTCCACTGGTGCCAATCCCTACACTTTAGGAGCCACTTCGAGTTCCACCACCAACCTTCTTCAATTGGTTGTAGTTGGTAGGTAGTTATGCTAAGCTATGCTCCAGTTGCATTCAGTTAGATGTCCTCCAGTTCAGTTAGCGTCAGTCTTGCATGGCTGCATGGGGGTAGGCACCATTTCTCACCTACCTCATCATTTTAATTGGTTTAACTGATTGAGAGATATAATTAGACATCTCGAGTTAGACTAGTGAGCTCCAACAGTGATTTAGAGACTTCTAGTTAGCCAGATAGTCAGGATTGAGTTGGTAGATTTGAATCTTATCCACATGATTTGAATTTTCCTTTGCGTAACATCATTGTATACTATTGGCATTAATGAATATTATTGTTGTAATTTACTGAGAAATACTTATCTATTTCCTATGAAATTTGTCTTGTTCAATGTATAATTTTCATTCCATTCAACTGCATAATTATACAATTGAATTGCACTCATTTCCTATAGATCAATGGCACAATAATTTAAACATGGTATCATATCCCATTTAGGAAATCAACAAGTCTTCCTAGTCTCCATTGTACACTACAAGCAACCAGGTTTCCACATAATTCCTGCAAAGTGCGCATTGCTAACTATGGATTCGTCTAGAGAAGTCTCGACAGGGGTGACGGACCCTGAGAAAGTGTACATGTCGATATGGAAGGTTTTATTCTGACATGATTGTGAATTTTTTTTGGGTTTTGTAGTGATACTTATAGGTACTACATAGATTGATTGAATAATTGACTATTCAAAAGGAAAATTGATGGATTCCTCATCTCTTGTACCCCGAATCTTTACACCCTTCAACTACGTTGATTAGAGCGCAAATATGTAGGTCTCCTTGCATAAGCTTGGCCTATTTAAGATGAATATGAGAAGAGAGACATGAGAAAAAAAAGATCTTGAATTGGTTGGATGAAATATTTGAATTCCTTTGCACTCACACCTCCCGGGATCTCCTCTTGCACATTTAGGGATTGAAGACTCATAAAGAAGCTTGCGATAAGCTCAAATTATTGTTTGGAAAACAATATGAGCTTCGAGGGCACATATTAGAGAATGATCTAATTGCATTTCATCCCAACAATTTCGAAACTATCCATCATTTTTTTACAAAATTCAAGTCTCTAGAACTACAGTGTAAGCAATGCGGAATAGAGAGGAAGGATGAGAAGCTTGTGCTCTCTATTCTTAGCAAACTTGGTTATGAGTACTATGTCTTAGTCTCTACCTTCCATTTTGGAAGAGATTCCATCCCCAATTGGAATATTCATTCACTAGATGGCTTTGTCGATTCTTTAATACAAGAACAAGATAAGTTGGTCCAAATAGGAGTCCTCCAAACTTCCAAGAACCAATCTCTTTTGTTGTCGGACTCAACCAATGTGCAATATAAATGAAATTAAAGGGGAAGGATCCTAAATCCTCTAATTCGGATCCAAAAGAGACTCAGAACTCCTTTGAAGGAGCCTCAGGTTCCAAGAAGAATAATTTTTTTGAAAAGACTATGTGTATGTATTGTATGAGGGGATTTCGTCATGAAATCAAGTGCATGAAGAAGAATATTGACCAAATGTTAGACCTCCTTAAACAAAACAACATTTCCCTTCCACAGGGAGCAAAGAAGTCTGATGGTAAACCACTGATAGAAGATCATGAGAGATTCCATGCCTTGAAGGAAGGCCTTACTCAGTCAAAATCTTACTTGATTGATTCTGGAGCATCCAACCACATGGTTTCCTCCAAATAATCTGTCTCCACTCTCACTCTATTAGGAGGACCTAGAATTCACATGGAATATGACTCCCAAATCCCAGCTGTCGGGAGAGGTTCAGTTAAAATCCAACATGGTGAGTTCAAGAATGTTCTCTATGTGCCCTCTCTTGCAGCAAATTTGTTGTCTGTTTATCAGATGACCCATACAGGATCTCCCAAGACAGTTACATTCTACTGTGACTTAGTTGAAATCACAGAAAAAGCTACTAGAAAAATCATAGTGAAAGGGATTGGAAATCATACCACAAAGGCTTATGAGTTCTCTCATTTTTTTCCTATTTCACCTCCTACATCTCTATTGACTCATGCTAACAACACCAGCAAGATATGGCAGGAGAGATTTTGGAATCTCAATTTCAAATATCTCCAGAAACTCCACAATGATAAAATGGTTGAAGGCTTGCCTCTCATTTAAACATCAGATGGAGTATGTTCTGGTTGATTGGTAGGTAAGCATCCAAAGAAGAGGTATGAAGTTGGGAAGGAACATAGAGATGCCTCTACACTTTATTTGATACATAGTGATGTGTTAGGAGAAATTCCTACAACATCAATTAATGGTTCTGGGTACTTCCTTACTTTTATTGAGGATTCTTCTAGGCTCTGTTGGGTATATTTCATGAAACAAAAATCAGAAGTATTTGGAATTTTTAAAGTTTTTAAATCTTTTATTGAGAATATTTTGGAGAAAAAGATCAATTCCATAAGAACAAATAATGGGGGTGAATACATTAAAAGATATTTTCATCAATTATTTTGAATCGGAGTGGATTTAAATGGAACACTCAATTCCATACACATCATAGCATAATGGCGTGGTTGAGAGGAAAAACAGATCAGAGATGGAAACCTATCTTCTCCAAGCCAAAAATATTCCTCCTTCTCTTTGGGAAGAAGTTGTAAACTGTGCTTCATACATACAGAATAGAGTGCCTCATAAATTAGTGGTTGGGGTCACTCCATTTGAAGAACTACATGGGCATAAGCCCAATGTCTCTCACTTGAGAGTTTTTGGTTCCAAATCTTGGGCCAGAAAACCCATTGATAAGTGAAACTCCTTCCAATCCCAAAGTAGCAAATGCATAATGTTGGGATGTGCAAAGTATATAAAATCATACAAGTTGGTGGATCTTGCAACTAGGAAATGCTTCATTGAGCATAGTGTTTAGTTTGAAGAAGATCAGTTGTTTGATATACCACCATCAAAAGAACAAGAAGGTATAACCACTCTTCCATGAACTTTTGATGATGATTATTTGTCACACGTTTCAGATTCAAATGAAGAGGAACAATATCAGCATGATCTTGGTATTGAGGCTGAACCTCATGAGATTTTAGATCCAGATCCAGCTCCCATACCAAATCAATGGCCTAAGCCTAAATGGGTCGAAAAGCTCATTGCTATAGCTTAGGATGATGCTAGGAATCCAAAAGACAGAAGGAGAACAAGGTCACAGTATCATAATGAGCATGTTCCTATCTCTCTCTCTCTCATGGATTTGCTCCCTATAGAGTGGTGCAACAAGGTTCCAGGAAAGTGCTACTTGATGATAGCGAATGATCAACCATTTGGCCCATAGAAGAAGAAACTTGATCATTCCTTTCCTCCTCCAACAAGAAGAAACACATACCACATCCATCAAATCAAAAGGAAATTGAGAGGTTCACATGCACAACTTCATAATGTTGTTATACAAAAGAACCATACTGTTGAATAGTGCTACAAATTGCAGCAGAGTTTTTTGCATGTTATTTCCCAAAGAGGAAGTTATTTTCTTGTCCTAATGATGGTTCTTGATTCGGAATTGAAACGTCAACTTACAAAATGACTATTGTGGAATTTCCAGAAAAAACCTACACTAATCCACCTCGCCGCAGAAACTTACAAACCGAAATTGTATTTCTTGTTCCCGCTTATTTTGAGGGGGGGGGTTACCATCAGGTTTTCCCCTATTTCCTCAGTTTATTACGTAGCTTTTATTCATTTTAGATTGTAGTGGGTGACTTTTTTCCTTGTTTCCAGGGCCCACAATTCTCCAAGTTAGGATTAAGGGGAGGTGTTAATATTTATAATCTTCCCTTGTCCAGATATAGTTTATTAGATCATTTTACTAACTTAGGAGTCATTTTCTAGAGTTTCATTCCACCATGATTTTTGTGCCAATGGTACCATTGGTGCCACCAATGTGCCCCATTGGTTCCATCAGTGTGCCACTTGGGTGCCACCGGTGCCAATCCCTACACTTTAGAAGCCAATCCGAGTGCCACCACCAACCTTCTTCAGTTGGTTGTAGTTGGTAGATATTTATGCTAAGTTATGCTCCATTTACATTCAGTTAGATGTCCTCTAGTTCAGTTAGCACCAGTATTGCATGGTTGCATGGAGGTAGGCATCATTTATCACCTACCTCATTATTTTAACTGGTTTAATTGATTGAGAGACTGAATTAGACATTTGGAGTTAGACTAGTGAGCTCCGATAGTGGTTTAGACACTTCTAGTTAGCTAGTCAGTCAAGATTGAGTTGGTAGATTTGAATCTTATCCACATGATTCTAATTCTCCTTTATGTAACATCCACTAGTACAAAATGAGAAATTAATGACTAAAAAAATGACAAAAATCAGGCTATAAATGACTATTTTTGAGTCGACGACTAATAGTAACTAGTTTCCACTATATTATAGATTGACTAACTTAGTCGTATTTCACTTAGTCATTAATAGCTTGACTTATTATTCATTGATTTAGTCATTGATAGTCAATGATTTAGTCACATCTTTAGTCACTGATTGCAACAATTAATGACCAAATATATGACTAAATAAACTACTAGATGATAACATATTAATGACTAATCTCAATATGACTAAGATATGGAAAATTGGCTACTAATAGTCGTATATATGTGAATTTAGTCGTTTTTGTAGTCACAAATTTAAGATAGGGCACGAAGGAATCGAACCACCAACCTCCTGCCTATAATTAGGCAGGTGCTCTACCATTGAGATAGCGCCCTTTAAGAAGTTGTTATTGCTTAACCATGATGATATTCAACCAAATTTTGCATCATTCAAGATTACAAAATAATGATTATCAAGTTATTAAGTATGGAATTGGGTCAACACAGTTACAGACTTAAAAAATGACAATGTTTACATACAAAAACATGTGTTGCACTTCAAAACTTGGGCTTCAAATATTTGAAGCCAGGGTATAAGGAGCTAAATGTGTTATCGTACAAATAGTTTCTACGGCATTAGTATGTACTTTAGGGGAATTCTACTTTGCAATATAGCCATCAAACTAAATTAGTGAACATACTTGACTCTCTTAACCCAAAAAATATATAAACAACAAACTAAATCACAAACATAACAGAGAATCTGAGATTTGAATGACCAGAAAGAAAGAAAGAATGATTCAATTATTGTCTAATGGAATCCAAAAAGAAGTTAATGGGACTATTAAGTGCAACACTATAATCCATCTATATACACACTGGAGACTCCAGTGATATAGTGCCTAGCACATACACTTCTTTCCTTCTGGAGGAAGTACCTAAGTATCCAAGACCAACTACACTCATCCAACATACTTATAGGTGAACTCAACTTGTCTACAATCATTTCAATCAAGTCAGTATCAGCTAGCCATTGCATAACATCATCGGCATACATATGATCATCTACTCCAGCTAGACGAAATAAAGCTGTATATAAAATGAAGATCATAATTATACACATGTTTTGAACCAAAATTGGAATGCTTGCTCAGATAATAAAACAAAAAAGTAAACATTAGCTTTTGCAACAGAATATGACAACATTGATATTTGTAGCAAACTAAATAAACAAGGATATTGCAACAAACTATTGAATAAATGAGTGCAAAATATCACAATAAAAATATGTATNAATTATTACTATTACAACTTACCAGTAGCTAGTATTTATGATAAATTAATTCCTAAGAGCTATGCACAATTTTCCCTATCTGGCATATCCATTCATGTCCCTATTTGGCCGGGATCCCAACTTGTTGACTTGGAAAAAAATTAGAAAACGGTGGACAATGCATCTTGAAAAGTATAATATTCATTCTTTTCCAATAAAGTTAAGATATAGACTTAAAACATCATCAGAGAATCTCATTTCCATGCATTTAATCTTAGTTTTTTTCAAAGGGTATGTTAGCACCTCTATTTTGAACAGTTGAGGAAGAAAAATGATGGAGGAAAAATAAAAGGATACATGAACTTGGCTAGGATTAATAGTTTGATTCTATGATAAAATGGCGAATAAAGGTTAATTTGGCTCATGATCCAATGGTGTAAAATGAAAGAAGTGAAGATCTACGGTTTGAAAAAGATCTTCTATATGGATATGCGCAGGAGATAAGGAGAAGCAGATGTGGTTAACGAAACATGAAGATCGACGGTGATGGAACAAAACGGGAAAAATATACGGTTGATAAAGACTTCGTTGAATAAAGATACATGTTTTAAAAATAGAAAAGGGCTAGCGGAATGTGTACATCCAATTTTAATCCGACGGCTTAAACAGAAAGCAAAGATTCATCGACGGTTGTTGGCGGCTCCGGAGGATAAAGTTGCATGATGATTGAAATGGAAAGGCGGTAGCAGAATATAAATCACGGTACATGTGGCAGCTCAAAGTGCATTCCATGGAGGAAAGCAATTAAAGAAAAACTGCTTAGTGGAGCCTCCGAAATAGACCATTATAAAAAGGTGAGGTTGACTTGTTTTTAAAAAATCATTTTTATTTGCATGATGCGGACGAGCGAAGGAGATAGCCTGCCATATTTCCAAAGTCAACCTTACATATCTATAGTTACAGTCACAAGTAAGCTTCAAACACTTAAGCTCCATTCAGAGAATTATTGCCACTGTCCATTATGGAGAGAGAACAGGGGTTAAGATTTTTAAGCCGAGTTCTGGATGAAAGGGAGGAGTGCATTGTTGATAGAGACAAAAATGTGTATGACCCAATTTTATCAGTTGAAAATGTATCAGTTTCTAAAGAAAGGTTGTGGCAGTATAATTTACATGGAAATGACGTTTTGAGTGTCTGCAAGTCTTTTTCGTATTATTTTGCCATTGAACAGACTTTACCATTTCCTGAATTTGTTGAATGGTGCGCAAGAAACTACTCACCTTCTGAGAGAATCATCATGAGTCATTCCACATCCAAAATATTGTGTAAGATTGATGCAAAAACCATTCGTGGAGTTCTTAATTTTCCTAATAGTTTCCCTGACAATTGTGAGTCTGTGAATGAGTCTGTATTAGTCGAAATATACAAAAATTGTAAAACTGAGATTAGATGTGAGTTTCTGTCCAGTATTATTAATGAAGGTCAATCATTAGAGGGTCTTTTTATGCCGTATAATATTCACATTTTCAAAGAAGAAGCGCGAATGGTTATGTCTTTGGCTTGCCAAATTTTAGGTCTAGATGATGACCTTCATGTCAACGAAGTTGTCTTGGGTTTTTTATTGAAAATGAGTTCAGTCAATCATGAGTCCCATTCAGTCCATTATTTCAGTTTGGATGACTATTTAGTGGAAGTCATTCATATCCAGTTAGTCGAGTTTCCAAAGGTTAGGTTTTTCAAATACCAATCATACTTGTTGAACATGTTGCTATGTTCAAATGTAACAGAATTAAAATTCTTGTCCACTATTTTCTCTTCAGATCTTCCAAAGCAAATCAATATGTTTGAGTTTGTAAATTCCATTATGTCCGAGATGTATAAGTTGTTGTTTGATGAAGTACTACCCAGAGTACTAGAAGAAATGAGGCTCATGCTGCAATCATCCTCAGAAGACAGAATTGGGGATTGGTTTTTATACAAAGATTTTACTGTTTTGAGAGTGTATGGTTTCACTCGAAAACCATACAAATTACCTGTTTTTCTTACCCCTAGAATTTTTGCACTTGAATTCATGAGGCAAAGATTATGTGCAGAGGAGGAGCATTTTGGAGCATTCAAGAAGTCTTCTAATATCAAATTTCCTCTTAAAGTTGGTCCATTTATCTTCAAAAACAAAAGTGCCTTGATGATTGTAGAAAAATTATTAGAAATTATGGATTTCCAGAAAGAACAAAAAATCAATTATGATCCACATCATATAATTTCTCAAAGGAAGCAATCAAATAAGAACAAACCATTTGATTATCAGGTTGTTGAAGGTTTAGAGGAAATAGCCAATTCGTCTTGTTTTGTAGAAATTCCAGGAAGTAATGAAGGTAAAAGCAGTGGATTGATTACAACAGTTCAAGAACCTGAAAATTCTAGCATTTTGATTGAAAGAAGTCTTTCTGAGATTGAAAATATGGATGTGGATGAAAACAGTTCATGTAAAAAGAAAAAAACACTTTCTCAGGATGATCAAGCTTCAAGTGAAATTGTTTCAGAGCACTTGAAGAAAATAGTTATGTTCCCTAAGAAGTCGGTACAATTGAATCATTTTTCCTTTGGAGGTGAAAATAGTGCAGAGCCCAGTTCAGCATTTAAATCCAAAGAAGAGTTCATGACAAGTTATGCTGAGAAATAGATGCAGTCATTGGAGGAGACCAAAAATATTCTTCCTCGAGTAAGGAGTCTAGGAAACCAAAAGGCATCACTGATTTCTACTCGAGATCTAGAGAGGAACACCTTAAAATTAGCTATGTTAAGTGAGAAAAAAGTATCTGAGATGGAAGTAAGGCTAGATAAAATCAGTGTAGCTGACAAGATACAGCTCCACAAGCAGACAGGAGATATTATTTATTCAAATTTATTACATGCCGTTATGAAAATTAACAAATTGCAAGACCTTGTGGATAAATTGGAGGTCCAGTTGAAACATGAAAAAGTAGAGAATAAAGCAAATTAAATCCAGATTAAGCTATAGGTAGATGTTATAAATTTGGGAAGTGAGCCATAAAATGCACAGGCCACCAGAAATCTTTTGGAAGAAAAAGATAATACCATCCAGGTATTGAAAAAGAGGCTGAAAATTCCAAATTTTGAACATGCTCAGTCCCTAGAGTTATTGGCATTGCAAGAAGAAAAAGACAAAGTTTATCAAGAGATGATGGAGTATAAAGGAAAAACATTGAAATTGCAGGAGGAAAAGAGAAAATGGGAAATGGAGAGAACTGAATTGATGACACAAATTTAAAAGTTGAAAAAAGAGTAGAACAACGAAAACGAAATTATGGAAGAATTGATGAGCCAGACTCCTACTGATACAGATTTATCTCTTGTAAATATTGAAAAGCCTTTAAGTGAATTTTCTGCTAATGATTTGTTAGTGCCAATGTCATAGATGAGCCTGAAGGATGTGGAAATCAAGTAATTGAAAGAAGAAAATGAGAATATCAAATCAGAACTGGCTAAAATGGTTGAAAGTAAGAATAAAATATCACATGATAAAAGTCAGTTGCAGAAAAAGTTTAATGAATTGAAAGAAAGGAATATAGGAAAGGCCCCTCTACAAGGAGCTAAGCATATAATATGGGATACATTATCTGTAGAGGTTACTAAATTTAGACATTATATAAATTTTATTGATGATCAAAGTGCATTAGTTAATTTAGCTACTCAGAGATTAAAGCTGGCAAATGAGACCATGGAGAAGAAACAATTAAACACAGGTCAAAATGTTCTGAATTTTTTGAATTCCCTAACATATCAAAAGTTGCAAGAGATAGGGATTAAAGACAAAGTAGCTATTGTACTATGGTCGAAAAAATTCATTAACAAACATCAGCTGATGAAGGTGGTACAAGATAAGGCAAATGCAATGTCTTCATGGATAAATGATTTCAGGCGTGCTTTTAGGGAGTTGTTTGAAGACGGCCTTCCTTCTTTCTGGGATGAAGAGGGAAGACTATTTTCTCAAGAACATTATCATAGTATTTTAGTACAAAACCGTATGGACCATTCTAAATTTGATGACTTGGTAAAAGGACTGAATGGGAAAATCATCGTGGACAAATTAACAAAGGATTTTGAAATATTGCAAAAGTTTCTGATCGTTAGAGGAGGGTTGCCCACTGTATCTTATGAGAACTATGTGGATCTGGAAGTATCTATTAGAGAAATGACAAAGTATGACATGCCAAGTGCAGAACAATGGAAGACCATGGAAAGATTTGGGAAGACCAAGTATATTCTTCATCCTTAAAAAAAAGGTGTTGCGCATTGTGGAGCTGCTTATTCAGGCCTTGTTGTCACCAAGTTGATTATAATTAAATGATCTGTTATCAGAATCGAAGCATGTAGTTTATTTCTAGTTGTTAGGGATATAGTTACAAAAACTTTGATTAACATATTATTCAGTTATTGATCTTCTTAGGAAGAAGTTATTTATGTATATATTTGAATTTACTTGATGTATTGGTGGTTGGAACTCATATGTTTTTTATCGATGTTTTTGAGGACATATAATTTTTGAAATAACAAAGACGAATGCTAGTTAATCATCAGAGATTCCTGTGTCATTTACGTTACAGTCTGCGCCTTTATTTTCTATGTGATTGTCTTCTCAATGCTTACATTCCATTTTGTTTTCTTCATATCTGAAGCTTAGTGTTGAATAGTTCATAATTTATTCTTGTTATGCTCTAACTATTGTTTCAGATATTTCATAAATATTTTTGCTAAAGTTGATATGGAATTCATCTTATGATGCTCTATATTGATGGATTGTTCATGCTTCTTTCTTATGCACCTGAAATCAATGAATGACTGTAACTGGATGGTTGTCTTGCCTTTGTTGAAATCCCATGTATGAAAGCTTTGTGTTATCTTTATTTATTTGACTCCATTGCCCAATGGTTATATGTGTTGTTTCAAGCATCTACAAAATGTTAAAGTATTGATTCCTATATCTAGCCTTGTTAAAATTTATATTTGAGAGATCCCTCTCTAGAAAGAAAATCCAGTTTCTTTTCTGAAGTGTTTTTTGCTATTACCTTTGGGATTTACCCTTTGCAACCTGGGTACATTCTGAGTGATAACAAATTGGTGCCGTTGCCGGGGACGAAAGTGCAAATATGCCCTGGGAAGAACGACAAAGTTTTAAAGATCAAGAAAAGATTTCTGTGGGAAAATAAGAATTTTTGTTAGTAAAGAAGGTTGTATATTTTCCCTAGCAATTCCATTGTAAAAATTTTCAAAATTCCAGAAGTCATTCTGGCTTCAAAAAAACATACAGGAGGTAATTCTGATACCGACATTTTAAAGAGTTTGGAAGATCCAGAAAAATTGTTTAAGAAAAAAGATAAAGAAAAGATAGATATTTCTCTGTTTGGTGCATCATCTTCTCGAGAATCTCATAGTAATTTTTAACAAGGATGGGAAGTTAATATTGGAAAGGGTTTGTTGAAGTCTAAGTCTGAATCTGATCTTAAAAACGTTTAATTTAACCCCCGTAGATTAGAGTCTTATTTACTTGATTCCCTTTGGAGAGATTTGCAACAATCTGCAAAAGTTGAAGAAACACTTGTCGTTCAAAATATTCAAAACTCCTCAGTACCTCTGAATCCACCTAGACCAATGGCAGCTATATTTGCTCCTTTGCATTTGCCTACTATGTTACATGACCTTCCCCAAAATTATTCCCAAAGAATTTCCTTGTTAGATGGAGAAGGAGACATAACTACAAAGCAACATGTGGCTAAATTTGAAGATTTTGTTGACTTGGAGGAAGTCGATTATGCAGATGTTAAAATGCGGTTGTTTGCCCAAAGTTTATCATGAGAAGCAAAGAAATGGTTTAAAGATTTGTCGGCTGGGTCTATATTGACTTTTCAAGCTTTCCAGAATGCATTTTTAGAAAGATGGGATGACAAATAGAGTCCTTTGCAACTTTTGTCCCAGTATAATAGTCTCAAGAAGGGGGGTTTTGAATCTATTCATGAATTTTCAAGTAGGTTTATGAGAGTTTATAATTCTATTCCAGAAGATATAAAACCTTCTGCAGCTGCTGCTAAACTTCATTATGCTGGAGCTTTTGATAATGAATTTGCATTTTGATTAAGAGAAAGAAAATCAGTAACTCTTGCTGCCATGTTTACAGATGCTTTAGAAGTGGAGACGAATATGATGGCGAGTGGAAAAATGAAACACAGAGACATTGATAGGAGGAAAATAGAAGAAAATATACCTTCAACTTCTTCTTCTGCTACTAATATTAAATTTGAAATGACGTTGAAGACAATGGAGAAGTTGATGGATAAATTGACTATGGACAATAGATCATTTAATAGGGAACAAGCTGATCCTCAAATCAGAAATCCAAATTTTAGAAGACCAAATCCTCCTATGCCTCCACAAAATAGGCAGAGAGACATGAGAAATCCAAGAAATCAAGAAGAGAAGCAGATTCAACCACCATTCCCTGAGAATTATGTTGCCGATGAAGAAGATCCTGCTGAGAATGAAATTCATCTTTTTGGGGGATTAGATTCAGAGAGATATCTTACTGAAGAAAAATATAGCATGTTTGCACAGGAAGATGGAAATGAAGAATTTGAAAGGGAGTCAGAGCAATATCAAAGGGGTTATATGCATGTTATGGATGATGTATAGAGGAAGATTAGATTCAGAAATAGAGAAGTTCTTATAAATAAAGGGAGGCTAAATACAAATCAACCTTCCACTAGTTCATTAAATACAAAAAAAAGGAAAAGAAATAAAAAAAAGAGTCTATTGTAAATAAATAAGTTGAGAACGAAATATAGAAGACAAAAGGAATGAAACACTTAGCACCAATAGATGTAGAAAAAGTTAATTCTAATTTTAGTTTGCAGAATGAATTTTCCAAGCTGAAAATATATGTTCCTTTTAATGAGTTGTTGAGAAATAATGAGTACAGAGATACCATAACAAAGATGGTTAGAGGTCAAGGAGAGTTTCATTCTGACATTTTGGAGTTAATAGATGATAATCCTACTATTTCATTCGGGTCAAAATTTGAAAGTATAGATAATGAATAAGTTCCTCCTTTTTATTTGAGTTTGAATGTGCATGATATGGTGGTTCATAATGCAATGTTAGATTCAAGTGCATCACATAATCTAATGCCAAAAGGAGTAGTTGAAAGTTTGGGATTGGAAGTGACAAGACCCTATAAAGAATTTGTATTCTTTTGATTCTAGGAGGGTGAAATGTCTTGGTTTAATTAAGGATATGGTAGTAACTTTGAATAAATTACCATCCAAAACAATAGTAATGGATGTAGTAGTGGCAGACATTCCACCAAAGTTTGGGGTGTTGTTATCAAGGTCTTGGACTTCCAAGTTGAAAGGTAGTTTACAAATGGATATGTCATATGCCACTATTCCTATCCAAGATGGGAGTAAGAGGCTGTATAGTGAGAAAAGAACTCCTTATCTAGTAAGCAGTCAAGATAAACCTGAAATTCATCATATATATGTTGTTGATACTAATTTTGGTTATTCTATTTTCTTTAATGATACTATCCCATGTGATTTGGAGTCTACATTGCAGATGAAGTCTGAAGAACATAAAAAGGAAGGAATGATAGAACAAAATGCTTTGGAAGCGAAACAAAAAAGAGAAAGTTTATGGACTATGTATTTTGATGGGCCTGTAGCAAAGGTTGGCGTTGGTGCTAGTGTGTACGTAATTTCTCCCATCAAGGATTTTAAAGCTTTGTCATATAAATTAACATTTGAATGCACAAATAATGTAGTTGAATATGAAGCTTTATTACTTGGGTTACATGCATTGAAATATTTGGGAGCACAAAGAATAAGATTTTTGGGGGATTCAGAGCTGGTGATAAATCAAGTGAATGATAGTTATCAAACCAAGCATCCTCGAATGAGAGCCTATAGAAATGAAGTATGGGATATGATTGGTAACTTTTTTACAGAGCATACAATTAAAGTGGTGCCCAAATATGAGAATACAGTAGCTGATTCTTTGGCAGTAGTAGTTGAAAAATTCAAAACCCCAAGTGATGGTCAGAAGGAATATCAAGTGGACATTGTGAACAGACCTTCTATTCCTAATAATTCTAAGTATTGGCAGGTGTTCTAAGATGACATGTAGATAAAAAAGTTTTTAGAACTGTCAGGAGAATTTGTAAATACTTATATTGATGTTGAAAACGACAATTGTGAAAATTTCCAGGATGATGAAGAACCTGAAGAAGAAAAGAATGGTGCTAAAAATTTGAAGGGAACCTTAGGAGGAAAAGATATTATCCAATTGAAAAATAATTTTATACCAAGAGGTTTGATCCCTTTAGAAAAAAAAAATTATCAGAATGATGTTGCTAAGAACCCTAAAGTGAAGCCTGCTGAAAATGTTGTTGAAGACAGGAATATTGGTACCGAAGAAAATCCAAAGATTGTAAAGTTGTCCAAAAAAATTTCTGTAAAATAAAAATAAGATTATGTAAACTTAATGAAGAGGTATACAGATGTGTTTGCTTGGAGCTATGAAGATCTTAAAGAATATGATACATCTATAATACAACATACTATTCCCATAAAACATGGAGAAAAACCTTTTAGGAAAAAGCTTAGAAGAATAAATCCAAAATTGCTACCAGTTATTGAGGAGGAAATTAAAAAATTAATTGACGCCAAGATTATCCTGACTCTAAGATTTTCAAGATGGGTTGAAAATTTAGTTCCTGTTAGAAAAAAGAATGGAGAAATAAGGTTGTGTATAGACTTCATAAATTTGAACAAGGTCTCTATGAAAGACAATTATCCCTTGCCAAAGATGGATCATATATTGCAGAAGGTAGTCGGAGCAGAAAGAATTTCGATGATGAACAATTTTTCTGGTTACAATCAAATTAAATTATTACTTGAAGATCAAGAGAAAACTACTTTTAGGATACCATGGGGCACATTTATGTACACAAAGATGCCTTTTGGTTTGATGAATGCAGGGGCCACTTTCCAGCGTGCCATGGACATTGCTTTTGTGGGAGAAATTGGAAATTTTGTGGTAATTTACATGGACAACATCATAGTTTATTCATGATCTGATAGAGAACATATTCATCATTTAGAAAAAAAATTCATGAAATGCAGGAAATTTGGTATATCATTGAATCCGAAGAAATCCAATTTTGCACTAGAAGAAGGGAAATTGTTGGGTCACATAATATCTAAAGATGGAATAAAAATTGATCCTGATAGAGTCAACGCAATCTTAAAGGTAGGAGAACCAAGGAATAAAAAGGAAATACAATCATTCTTGGGACAAGTAAATTTTTTAAGAAGGTTCGTACACAGTTTTTATGAAATCTTAATGAATATTACAAATATGTTGAGAAAAGTCATGAGATAAAATGTACAATGGAAGCCAGGAGGTCTTTTAAGGAGATAAAACAAGCTATTTCGGAGGCTCTAGTGTTGGTAATTCCATATTTCACCAAAGATTTCCTAGTATTTTCTTATGCTTTAGAACATACTATTGCTGCAGTTTTGGTGCAGAAGAATAATGAAAATATGGAGCAACCCATAGCATTTTTCAGCAAGATGTTGAGGGATGGAGAATTAAAATATGATATCATGGAGAAATAGGCATATGCTTTGGTCAAAGCTTTGAAATATTTCAGAGTGTATATTCTCCACTCACATGTAATTTCTCATGTTCCAACCGCTACAGTAAAAGGGATTCTGACACAACCTGATCCAGAAGGCAGAAGGGCGAAATGGATAGAGACATTATTGGAGTATGACATAGAGATAAAACCTACCAAGCTGGTTAAAGGAAAAGGATTAGCAAAAATGATGACAGGTTCAAATCGTAAGTCTTTACAGCTCAATTTCTTATCCAGTCAGTCTAATCAGTTGGATACAGAGGTGAGAGTAATGACTGACTTTGTTGCATCTCCATGGTACTATGACATTGTTCATCTCCTTCGGAATTTACAAGCAACGATGGGTTTGAGTAAATAAAGAGCGAGATGAGTAAATTTGAAAGCTGCCAAGTTCTGTATTATAAATCGATATCTTTATTGGAAGGATCCTGGAGGTGTGTTACTCAATTGTCTTTTGGAAAATGAAGCCCGGCATACAGTAAAAGAATTTCATAAAGGGGATTGTGGAGGACATCATTCTTGGAAGGTGACAGCAAATAAAATTCTGAGAGCAGGTTACTATTGGACAACATTATTTTTAGATGTGTATAAAGAAACAAGCATATGTCATCAGTGTCAGATTTTTGACGGTAAAAGAAAGGTAATTCCTCTTCCTTTAAATCCAATAACAGTAGAAGCTCCTTTTCAGTAGTGGGGTTTGGAATTCATTGGAGAAATAAATCCCAAATCTTCAGGACAGCATAAATGGATCTTAACAGCTATAGATTATTTCACAAAATGGATCGAAGCAATTCCTACTAGGAGAGCGACTAAGACCATAATCATGGATTTTCTTAAGGAGAACATATTGGCTAGGTTTGGGTGTCCCAGAAGAATAGTGACAGATAATGTAGGAGCCTTTAGATCCAAGAAAATGATTAATTTTTGTCATAAATATCATATTAGTCTAAATCACTCAACTTCTTATTATCCACAAGGAAATGGGTTGGCTAAGTCTTCAAATAACAGCCTGGTAAGGATTATCAAGAAGTTGTTAGAAGATAATAAGAGATCTTGGCATACCAAACTCAAAGATGCTTTATGGGCTAATAGGATTAGTACTAAAAGAGCGATTGGAATGTCTCCATTCCAATTAGTGTATGGAACTAAAGTTGTCTTTCCAGCATCATTAGGTGTTCCGGTTATGAGGTATTTTCAGGAGCAGCAAGAGGAACCCAACCACATGCAAAGAAGGATAAATCAGATCATTGAGCTAGAAGAGCAAAGGAATAAGGCCTATGACAAAGTGCAAACACATCAGGAAAAAATGAAAAATACTTTCGACAAAAGGGTGAAGGAAGAACCGTTCCAGATTGATGACCTGGTGTTAAAATGGGATGCTCCTAAAGAAGATAAACATGGTTAATTTGATCATATGTGGGTAGGTCCTTATGTTATTGCAGGACGCAGAGGGAAAAATGCATTTCTTTTCAAATATCCGAATGGGGTTTCTTTGGATATTAACCCTGTCAATAGAATATTTTTGAAGCATTGTATCTCCTAAGATAGAAGGTAAAATTTGTATCATAGTTTGTAAATATTTGTTTTCTTGAAAGCAGTACAGATGGTGAGCCGAATATTTTTGAAGCCTGGAGTGAAGGCCCTAACATTTATGAGGTAAACCATTTTTCTCTATTAAAAATATATCAAATAAAAAATAAAAAGTTTGGAACTTTTCATACAAAGATTAAAGACAGGAACCTGGTCTATGAGTTCTTTAAAACCTCACAGGGAGGATATCATCCCCAAATGGAGCCAATTGTTAGCACCTCTATTTTGAACAGTTGAGGAAGAAAAATGATGGAGGAAAAATAAAAGGATACATGAACTTAGCTAGGACTAATAGTTTGATTCTATTATAAAATGGTGCATAAAGGTTAATTTGGCTCATGATTCGATGGTGTAAAATGAAAGAAGTGAAGATCTATGGTTTGAAATAGATCTGTTATATGGAGATGCACGAGAGATAAGGAGAAGCAGATGTGGTTAACAAAACATGAATATTGATGGTGATGGAACAAAATAGGTGAAATATACGGTTGATAAAGACTCCACTAAATAAAGATGCACGTTTTAAAAATAGAAAAGGGCTAGCAGAATGTGTACATCCAATTTTAATCCAATGGCTTAAACAAAAAGCGGAGATTCATCGACGGTTGTTTGCGGCTCCGGAGGATAAAGTTGCATGATGATTGAAATGGAAACGTGGTAGCGGAATATAAACCATGGTACACGTGGCAGCTCCAAGTGCATTTCACGAAGGAAAGTGGTTGAAGAAAAACCGCTTAGTGGAGCCTCCAGAATAGACCATTATATAAATGTGAGGTTGACTTGTTTTTAAAAAATCATTTTTATTTGCATGCTGTGGATGGGAAAAGGAGACAGTGCGCCATATTTCTGAAGTCAACCTTACATATCTACAGTTACAGTCGCAGGTAAGCTTCAAACACTTAAGCTCCATTCAAAGAATTGGTGCCATTGTCCATTATGGAGAGAGAACAGGGGTTAAGAGTTTTAAGCTGATTTTTGGATGAAAGGGAGGAGTTCATTGTTGATAGAGACAGAAATGTGTATGACTCGATTTTATCAGTTGAAAATGTATCAGTTTCCAAAGAAAGGTTGTAGCAGTATAATTTACAGGGAAATGACGTTTTGAGTGTCTGCAAGTCTTTTTCGTATTATTTCACCATTGAACAGACTTTACCATTTCCTGAATTTGTTGAATGGTGCACAAGCAACTACTCACCTTCTAAGAGAATCATCATGAGTCATTCCACATCCAAAATATTGTGTAAGATTGATGCAAAAACCATTCGCAGAGTTCTTAATTTGCCTGATAGTTTCCCTGACAATTGTGAGTCTATGAATGAGTCTATATTAGTCGAAATATACAAAAATTGTAAAACTGAGATTAGATGTCAGTTTCTGTCTAGTATTCTTAATGAAGGTCAGTCATTAGAGGATCTTTTTATGTCGTATAATATTCACATTTCCAAAGAAAAAGCGCAAATGGTTATGTCTTTGGTCTACCAAATTTTAGGTCTAGATGATGACCTTCATGTCAATGAAGTTGTCTTGGGTTTTTTATTGAAAATGAGTTCAGTCAGTCCTGAGTCCCATTCAGTCCATTATTTCAGTTTGGATGAGTATTTAGCAGAAGGCATTCATATCCAGTTAGTCGATTTTCCAAAGGTCAGGTTTTTCAAATACCAGTCATACTTGTTGAACATATTGCTATGTTCAAATGTAACAGAATTAAAATTCTTGTCCACTATTTTCTCTTCAGATCTTCCAAAGCAAATCAATATGTTCAAGTTCGTAAATTCCATTAGGTCTGAGATGTACAAGTTGTTGTTTGATGAAGTATTACCCAGATTACTAGAAGAAATGAGGCTCATGCTGCAATCATCCTCAGAAGATAGAATTGGGGATTGGTTTTTATACAAAGATTTTATTATTTTGAGAGTGTATGGTTTCATTGAGGAACCATACAAATTACTTGTTTTTCTTACCCCTATAATTTTTCCACTTGAATTCATGAGGAAAATATTATGTGCAGAGGAGGAGCATTTTGGAGCATTCAAGAAGTCTTATAATATCAAATTTCCTCTTAAAGTTGGTCCATTTATCTTCAAAAACAAAAGTGCCTTGATGATTCTGAGAAAATTATTAGAAATTATGGATTTCCAGAAAGAAAAAAAAAATAAATTATGATCCACATCATATAATTTCTCAAAGGAAGCAATCAAATAAGAACAAACCATTTGATCATCAGGTTATTGAAGGTTTAGAGGAAATAGCCTAATTCGTCTTGTTTTGTAGAAAGTCCAGGAAGTAATGAAGGTAAAAGCAGTGTATTGATTACAATAGTTCAAGCACCTGAAAATTCTAGCATTTTGATTAAAAGAAGTCTTTCTGAGATTCAAAATATGGATGTGGATGAAAACAGTTCATGTAAAAAGACTAAAACACTTTCTCAGGATGATCAAGCTTCTAGTGAAATTGTTTCAGAGGAGTTGAGGAAAATAGTTCTGTTCCCTAAGAAGTCAGTATAATTGAATCATTTTTCCTTTGGAGGTGAAAATAGTGCAAAGCCCAATTCAGCTTTTAAATCCAAAGTGGAGTTCATGACAAGTTATGCTGAGAAACAGATGCAGTCATTGGAGGAGACCAAAAATCTACTTCCTCGAGTAAGGAGTCTAGGCAGCCAAAAGGCATCACTAATTTCTACTCGGGATGTACAGAGGAACACCTTAAAATTAGCTATGGTAAGTGAGAAAAAAGTGTCTGAGATGGAAGTAAGGCTAGATAAAATCAGTGTACCTGACAAGATACAGCTCCACAAGCAGACAGGAGATATTATTTATTCAGATTTATTACATGCCATTATGAAAACTAACAAATTGCAAGCCCTTGTGGATAAATTGGAGGTCCAGTTGAAACACGAAAAAGTAGAGAATAAAGCAAATTCAATCCAGATTAAGAAGCTGCAGGCAGATGTTATAAATTCAGGAAGTGAGCCAGAAAATGCACAGGCCACCAGAAATCTTTTGGAAGAAAAAGACAATACCATCTAGGTATTGAAAAAGAGGCTGAAAATCCCAAATTCTAAACACGCTCAGTCCCCAAAGTTATTGGCATCTTATGAGGCAAAGAGGAAAAGAGAAAATGGGAAATGGAGAGAACTGAATTGATGACACAAATTTCAAAGTTGAAAAAAGAGCAAAACGACAAAAAGGAAATTATGGAAGAATTGATGAGCCAGACTCCTGTTGATACATATTTATCTCTTGTAAATATTGAAAATCCTTTAAGTGAATTTTCTGCTGATGATTTGCTAGTGCCAATGTCACTGGTGAGCCTGAAGGATGTGGAAATCAAGGAATTGAAAGAAGAAAATGAGAATATCAAATCAGAACTAGCTAAAATGGTTGAAAGTAAGAATAAAATATCACATGATAAAAGTCAGTTGCATAAAAAGTTTAATGAATTGAAGGAAAGGCCCCTCTACAAGGAGCTAAGCATATAATCTAGGATACATTATCTGTAGAGGTTACTAAATTTAGACATTATCTAAATTTTATTGATGATCAAAGTGCATTAGTTAATTTAGCCACTCAGAGATTATAGCTGGAAAATGAGACCATGGAGAAGAAACCTTTAAACATGGCTCAAAATGCTCTGAATTTTTTGAATTCCCTAACATATCAAAAGTTGTAAGAGGTAGGGATTAAAGACAGAGTAGCTATTGTACTATGGTCGAAAAAATTCATTAACAAACATCAGCTCATGAAGGTGGTACAAGATAAGGCGAATGCAATGTCTTCACGGATAAATGATTTTAGGCATGCTTTTAGGGATTTGTTTGAAGATGGCCTTCCTTCTTTCTAGGACGAAGAGGGAAGACTATTTTCTTAGGAACACTATCATAGTCTATTAGTACAAAACCACATGGACCATTCTAAATTTGATGACTTGGTAAAAGGACTGACTGGGAAAGTCATCGTGGACAAATTAACAGACAATTTCAAAATATTGCAAAAGTTTATGATCGTTAGAGGAGGGTTTCCCACTGTATCTTATGAGGCCTATGTGGATCTGAAAGTATCTATCAAAGAAATGACAAAGTATGACACTCCAAGTGTAGAACAATGGAAGACCATGGAAATATTCAGGAAGACCAAGTATATTCTTCATCCTTAAAAAACAGGTGTTGCGCATTGTAGAGTTGCTTATTCAGGCCTTGTTGTCACCAATTTGATTATAATTAAACAATCTGTTATCAGAATCGAAGCATGTAGTTTATTCCTAGTTGTACTTAGGGATATAGTTACAAAAACTTTGATTAACATATTATTCAGTTATTGATCTTCTTGGGAAGAAGTTATTTATGTATATATTTGAATTTACTTGATGTATTGGGGGTTGGAACCCATATGTTTTTTATCGATGTTTTTGAGGACATATAATTTTTGAAATAACAAAGCCAAATGTTGGTTAATCATCAGCGATTCCTGTGTCATTTACGTTAGATTCTATGCCTTTCTTTTCTATGCGATTGTCTTCTCAGTGCTTACATTCCATTTTGTTTTCTTCATATCTGAAGCATAGTGTTGAATAGTTCAAAATTCATGTTTGTTATGATTTGACTATTGTTTCAGATATTTCATAAATATTTCTGCTAAAGTTGATATGGAATTCATCTTATGATGCTCTATATTAATGGATTGTTCATGCTTCTTTCTTATCCACCTAAAATCAATGAATGACTGTAACTGGATGGTTATCTTGCCTTTGTTTGAATCCCATGTATGAAAGCTTTGTATTATCTTTATTTATTTGACTCCATTGCCCAATGGTTATATGTGTTGTTTCAACCATCTGCAAAATGTTAAATTATTGATTCCTATATCTGGCCTTGTTAAAATTTATATTTGAGAGATCCCTCTCTGGAAAGAAAAGCCAGTTTTTTTCTAAAGTGGTTTTTGCTGTTACCTTTGGGATTTACCCTTTGTAACCTGGGTACATTCTGAGTGATAACAGGGTCAATAGCCATAATTGAAGAGCCCAACAGAATTACATTTTGAACAACAAATATAAACATATATATTGTTAACTCCCTTCACCCTTTCTACTTACCCTAGTACTGGGTCCTCATCACTAAGCAGTAAAAAAAATCATGGCATTCAGCAAAGATTATTCTAGAATTCAAGATTGAGATTTAATAACCCTTACGGCAGAAATAAGAAATGCATGAAATGTACTATCAACTTTAATAGAATAATCGTGGTACTGATAAAGAAACTTTAGTCAAAGAATTGGGTAAAGTTAATGTCTCTACTGCAAAATCAGAGGCTATGTATTATCCGTTCTTCTTGATATATGTTTTGTACAAACGTTTTCTTCATTCAAAAGAACCCTAAGGTGGAACTTCTTACCAGTGGAATCTCTTGGGGAATGAACATCATTCCCCCTGGTGGCCTTTTGAACTTGTGGTGATGACCTTTGAGTGTGTAGAGACCCAATATGTTGATTCCCATTAGAATTTGGAAAAGATTTTCTTCTCCTTCCAGTATTGTACTCCTGGACATCTGGACTTAGTTCTTGAGAATTAATAGCCTAGGATTTGGATTTGGCTGACACAGTTGCAGCCATGTAGTTCAGAGCAGATGGTATTCCTTCTGAATCATTTTTCTGAATGACCAGCTTTCCTAGAGTCAAATGAAATTCGTCTTCTATAAATGGAAGAGCTTTCAAAACTACTTTTAATAGGTGATGCCATCACCATCAGTGCGAATAGAGTCACCACTAATGCCTTTATGTCCTGAAGTATTTTTGAGCTTGTTTCTTTTAGGTGAACTTCTTGTTGACTAATGAATTGGGAATGTTCCCTGAACAGAAGGAACATAATAAAATTTTGTATGTGATAAATTATCCAAACTACAATTACCATTATCAGCTTCAACTCGAGGTTGAAGTTATACTGAAGCTGAATCCAAGTTTGAGCTCAATGCATTTCCTGGATGAACTGAAACAGAATCCACAACTGATATCAATGTATAATTATTATTCTCAACTTCAAATTCAAGCTCAATTGAGACATAATCCATACCCAAAGTTAATGTCTTTCTAAATCTATCTGTGGATTTCTCAGCTTCAACCTGAGTTGGCATAGAATCAAATGCAACATTCAAACCCTTCTCTAGCTTACAATTACTATTCTCAGCTTCAACTTGAGGCTAAAATTGATTTAAAGGAGAATCAAAGTTTTTGTTTAATGCATTTCCTGACTAAACCGAAACATAATCTATAATAGAGCTCAATGTACAAATAGAAATCTCAGCTTCAAATTTAGGCATATTGGAGACAAAATCCATATCTAAACTAAACATCTCTCTAAAGATATGTGTATATTTTCCAGCTTCAACCTGATCTAATATCAAACCAAATGCTACATTCAAAGTCTTGGGACTTTCAATGTTGTCCTCAGTCTGTCCCAATACAGAATTCGTTAATGTATTTGAAACAATACTAAATTTAGATTGGGAGTTCTTAGATTCAACACCATGCTGACCCAAAACAGAATCCCTTGTTGTGTTAGAAACCTTGCTCAAGTTACAATATAAATTTTCAGCTTCATCCTTTGACTGATCCAGATAATTCATTGTTGAAATCAAGTCATATCTTGTCTCCATGCTCAGCTTCTCTGAAACGGAATCCAAGGTTGAATCTGACACCCCTCTCAAATGCATGGAATTTTCCTTTAGAGGTTCAATCTGACATGAAACGGAATCAAAAGTGGAGAGTGATTCTTTTCTTGAATCACAAATGCGATTCTCACCTTCAAGCTTGGGATAATAGAAAGAGAATCCATTATTGAATTTGTTATTTTTATTAAGGTAAGCTCAGGATTATCAAGTTCAGTGTTAGACTCACTGGGAACAGACTCCAGAGTTGGACATGGCATATTTTTGAGAGGGATGCTTGACTCATTAGAAATAGAATCATAATTTGAAGATTGAACATTTTGCAAGCTATCATATCCCTTCTTATTGTTGTTTTCATGCTTACTTGAAGCCAAAGAAGATGTTGGAATATGATTTGATATTAGCATTAATCCCTTCATTGAACTACAATTGGAATCCATAGCTTCAACATCGTCCTTATTCAAAACCAAAGTTTACACTTGTTTCAACTGTTCACTCAGCCGATCTGGAAAAGAATCCAATACTGAATTTGACAACTTCTGTATGCTATGAACCTGATCTAAAGCATAATTTGGTGTTGATATTAAATCGGATCCCTCTCCCATGTTGGAAGTTAGTTTCTCATATTCAACCTTGGGCTGATCAATAACAGGACCTAACATTGAATTCGACTCCTCTATTAACATTTGCCTACGATTTTCAGCTCTGCCCTCTAGGATGTCAACATGCTCGCTTTTATTTAAGCACTTTTCAGTATTATTTTCCTGAACCAACAAACTAGATTCCCAAGGAGAAGTATCCAACCAACCTTCCAACCATTTCCATCCATAATTGCAATGGTCTACATCATACTCCATACATAGAGAATATGTCTTTTGTACAGTTCTTAAAAGCTTCAAAAATCCAAATAAAGGTGTAGAATTAAATATTAATGATATGCATTAGCACTTTTATGCATGTCGGTATTCATGGTTTGATAAAACTGGAATGTCTTGGTTCAGATAATCAAGTACCAGGTTTTACCTTATTAGTAAATCCATTTAAGGACAACTTCTCTGATTGAAAAGTATCATTGTTCATTGAAGCATTTGAACCATTTATCTCCTGAAACCATCCAAAAGAATTTGTAAAACATTGAATAATAATGGATACAACATGATGTACAAGTTTTAAAGTCACATACAAGGTGATGCATAGTATTTTCCTAGTTCAAGTTAAAACACAATGGTTATATATCATTACCAAGCCACTTCCTTTTGAACCATTCTGTCGACATATGTATTCAAGCTTCTCTCGTATAGCCATTCCTTCTTCTGACAATCAAAATCGACAAGCACAAACCTTGGAATCTAACAATTGCTCGTAGACAACGCAAAGTTCCTGCACCCTGCTTTCTGACTAAGTGTCCCCGAACATGGGCTTGTAAACTTACTATACATTTAAGGTGACAGAGTTCTCTGCAGGGCTGCAAAAAAAATTAAAATCCCAATTTGCTAGCTCAAGCCATTCCAAAATTGCCTTAAAATGATTAAATGTATACAATATAGTTATCCTATTGTTATTAATCCTATAACAAAAAATGTAATATAGGAAAGAAAAGGACTTTCATCAATTTAAATAATTGTGTTCTTACATATAAAAAGGGAAGAAGCTCAATTACAAAAATAATGAAAACTCATGAAAGGAGATAAAAGTGACAGTATAAGTACCAAATAGGCCCTGATAGCTACTTGGATATCAATCACTGTAGAAAATTCTATGTGTCTATCTCTGGTTACATGTGTTTTTGTATATGTCACTGCATTTTCTGTAATCTCAAATGCTTTATCCATAAAAGCTGAGAGAGTAGTCTTTCTCGTGCTTGCATGCATTATCTGTTTGTTCTGATCACAAACAGATCCCTTTTCATATTTATCTTTACTTGAGGATGATTGTTCAATTTCCACAGTGGATCTTAGCACCCTGTGTTGTGCAGATCTTTTCCTAAAACTCCAGCTCCGCTTCTCCTTTGAAGTTTTCTCCTAGTTGTACATGAGAAAAAAAAACATAAATTAAATTTCTTCAACGAAATTGAATTGAAGTAGAAATCCCAGAATATAAACAAACCCACAATATGCTTTCATCAATGATAACCAGATTAATAGCCATAGTGTTTTAGTCTTTGATAACTCTCAAACACCATACAAGTTTCAATTATAGCTTAGTCAAAATGGGTATAGAGTTTGGATGCACCCCTTCTAAGACTGCTCTGGCAATGATGATAAGTGGACTTTTATCATTTTCTTTGAGATACTCATGTTTCTGAGGTGGAAATATATGCTTTTGTTTGTAACTTGTGCTCAAGATTCAAGGACAATAAGTAAAACAAGATATCTTGTGCTGGAGATTACAACAAATAGGTAAAACATAACATGATGGGTTAAACTAATTGAGTAAGTAAAAGGATTATTCCTTTTTCCCCTTTAATATGTAGTATGTACATAACATTCCATATTCCAGTACAGGCTATCTCACAGCTAAGAGCTAGTATGTTGATATGAGAATCAAAGTGCATTGCAATTTCCACCCAGCCATGACAGCTGACCTGGGTAATACTCAGATTTGCAAATATTCCCTAAAATTTAGCAAGTGATAGGCAACATCAGCTCGTTTTCCCAAGGAATAAATTCATTATCTAAGGCCGAATAGATAAGGCCATATTATGTATCCCATATTGCTGAAATATAAGAGTTATGGACAGGTCAGAGTATACTTCATAACTTAATAAAATTTCCCAAGTTCAAATGTGGGTTTTTTTAAAACAAAACCATTTAGTACTACATCTATCCACAATTCAAGTAGGATCAACAATATTAATTTGATGAATTGTTAACAGACTTTATAAATACAAGAAAATTACTCAACTGAGAGGTAATAGCCTAAGAACCCCCCATATATTTTTATAATACCACAGCACTTGGGCCAGAATCACTACAATTCCTTATTGCTACCAAAATAAAGGACAGACTATCGTAGCCTACATCTACGAAAATATGAAAATATATTTTTTTATTTAGTATCCAAATTTGAAACAAAATTGAGTTTTGTTTTATAAATGTCTTTTTTTAAACCAAGATCATAGAACTGAATTAGCAAAGTTAAGTATGTTTATGATGAGTTCAAGAAGTCTCCAAAAGAGAAATGTCCAAGGAAAATAGGGTTATTAACTTATTGTATATTGACAAAACTAGTCCATGGGGTTTCTTTGACAGTGCTAGTCAAAGAAAACCCGATGAGATCTAGTGATGGGTGTGTTCTGTTTACCTCAGATGCTATCACTTTCCCTTTCAAACTTGGTCTAGGAATGCACATAATCAAATGGGAAAAGTTGAAAGCTATGGCTCCTCTACTCAGAATTGTTTTGGAGAAGGCACTGGAAGGTCTCCAGGTCTCCAGGTCTTTGGGGATTCTGAGCTGAAGATTGATTGGGAAAAAGGAAAATCATAAATGCATAACTTATTCCTACAGGCAGTTATTGATCAGATCAATCTCCTGATGGGTAGATTCTGTATTTTACCTTTCATTCATGTTTACAGGGAACACAACATGCAGGAAGATAGGATTTCAAAGAAAAAATTGAAGTTGTTGAATAATTCTTGGTGCTGGTGGAAGATGGAGAGGATGGGTTTTACCTTTCATCCATGTTTACAGGGAACAAAACATGCAGGAAGATAGTATTTCAAATCAAAAATTGAAGTTACGGAAGAATTCTTGGTGCTAGAAAAAGATGGAGAGGATGGGAATTATCATCAAGGGTCAAGGTCCCAAACCCTTCCTCAACTAGTCTTTATTTCCATGTTTTCCTATGTGATTTATGATGATAGGCACTAATGTTTCCTCCTGATGGTTCGGGTTATGTTACTGATGTGATATATTGTTTCCTTTTAATGGCTATTACTCTTTGAGATAGTTTTTGAATTTATGGACTTTTACAGAGCCTCCTGGTGGGAATTTAACTTTTGATGCAATGAAGCTATTTGCTTGGAGAATAACTCATCTTGGAGGAGGAATACTGAGCATTAAACCCTAGATGGAATAGGGACACTTGGTTGCTTGCATGGAGGATAGTACTAAATGTTTTAAAACTCAAACTCATAGTCAAAATTGGTTGAAGGTCCACTAGAACTCAATTTGGTCCACCAGAACTCATCTCGGCATTGGACCAGCTAGAATTTTATGAATCGATTCACTAAAATATACATAACAATTAAAATTTTAATGAAAAAATATACTTAATTGGGATTCATTTTCTTGGGTTGCCTTTAGAATTGAGTTGAAGAGAAGTTTATATTCACTGTGATAAATTAATATCTCAGATTTAGCGCTAACACTGAAAAGTCACAGGAAATAGATCTAAGGAACCTCAAGGTTGAAATGAAATTTTTGAGTTTGTAATAAAAGTCAGAGATATATGACAGGAAACTCTTCAATGGGATTCAGGAGCAAGAGGGAAGAATCAACGTGGAGTTACGTGATGATACTACTTATCCAATGAGTGGAACGGCCTCCATTTCCTACTAGATGGCATCAAATATTCAATGTAGTGTTGGATTTGAAGGATAGTGTCCCACTATCAATGATTCTAGTCTAGCAATTTCAAAAACTTAGGCTATAGGTTTGCAAGATGGTGGCCTGTCTAGGTTGTTTGTTGCTCCTATGGCACTTGTACATAAACAACAATGCTAAGTGAGCCTTATCATTTTGAGGCATATGAAAAGTATGTACAACAGTATTCCATGAAGGTAGGTTCGAACTTTCAAATCATATTGTGGAATTAGTGGTTGATTCCAAACATGCCACCAGTGTAACCTAAACTGTGGGAAAGATCCATTGATGTGACAGTGGGAAGCATTTTTTAGTTACATAAAGAACCACCATGGTGCTTGGGATTTACACTTTTGTGGGTGCTAGATATTGTTGTAACAATAAGCAACACATAATCCAATAAATAACATAAGAAATAAGCACAAAATGGTGGGGATATCTTTTAAAGAAGATCTGAAGGATTGTAACCCTTAAATATCAAATGGGTTTGAAAAATACTACATGTTAAAAAATTTGCTTAAAAATTTTAAAGGCAAAAATCATTAAAACAATGTAATCTTTGATATCCCTATGGTGGAGCTTATAAAAATATCAAAATTTAATCCCAATACTAGTTTTTGTACCACCATGAAACAGTGCTACCTTATGGCGTTTTAAAGATACATTGACATGATAAATGAGAATTTGAAAAGGCATTTACTCCTGTGAACATGGATGGGGCTCCCACGGGGTTGAAATAAAGGGGAAATTTTGGAAGTAGAAAAGAAGGAAATATTATTTAGTGCTCTGTTTGCATAATAATAAACATGAAAACAACATGGAAAAATACAAAGCTAGAGAAGAAGTGGGTTAAAGAGAAATCTTGGATTGCTTTGCTTACAAAATTGTGGGGGCAAAAATATCCTCTTATCTAAACCCTTATTTCATTGTCATTTCTTCAACATATAGTTAGAGAGGAAATTTTAAGGCTCTGAAGGTGACCAAACTGTCATAATTGTTTCTTTTATGTGAACCTAGTGACTACAACATCAACTTGGCTTATCGAATCTTTAATTTATCCACAAAGGGAACCTGTAGAGGTCCTTTCACTTTTATTGAAATCAACTCATCTATAATTCCAAGGAGATTAGCATATTGTTCTCTAACTATAGTGCCACACCTCACATTATCCACATTGAAATCAATCAGCTACTTCTTTATTTCAACCTTTGAAACTTAAGTAAGGTTGTTGAATTTTTCTAGGAAGAACCTATGGAAAATGAACCTTGGAAGATAGTAGGGTTTACCTTCAGAGCCGTATACTAGAGTGTAGGTATATTTTTCCTCATAAAAATATTAACCCATTTCATCTTTGAAATCTCTTAGCTTTCGTATTAGGTGGTCTAGATCATTTCCAATGAACATTCTCTCGAATCTACTTACAATTACAAACACATATTAAACCTTATGGAAATGAAATGGGTCCATATGTTTTCATATCACTAGATACCATAACTGTAGTAAATACCTGACATTGTCCAGGGTCTATATTAGGATTTCTGGGTAGCTTCTCAAATATGTTGCAGAAAATCAAGGTAAAAACCAGATAAGAAATTAAATATCTTCTTGTATTTTTGAACTATGCCATTTGGTGTGCTATATATTATTGATCCTCAATCAAAATTTTCTCCCCATACTAGGTGTAATAAATAATATATGTGGCATACCTTGGAATCACCACTATAGACTTCCACTAAACCAATATCAACCATGATTAACCTCCTTGGGGAACGTTTTTCCTCATTTGACATTTATAGATAGAAATTATTGACTTCTTTGAATTTGTTGTTCATTGTAATTGTTCACCTTGATTACCATCACCATCGGTTTTCATTTGCTCGGGGAATTTCCAACTTTTTTGGTTTTGGTTTGGGCCCTTTTCTCCTTGAAGGATGGGCATGTGCATTGATACAAGTATAATGTAGATGTATTGTTTATTGATAGATTTGACATTGGAAAGTTGTATTCGTGTAATCCAAAACCTGAGTCCATTTATATTATTCTCGCTTCTGAATCATTTTGTTGGGACCCTTACTACGTCTATCTCAACATAGATACGAGCTAAGTGCAAAAACCTGATATAGCTCTCTCAACATCTGTTTTTATATAGCTTACCAAAGTATTTCCAATATCCTCAAGAAATGATAAATACCCAAAATGTAATGGTAGATTTGGGAGTTGAAATCAAGATGGAATTCTAGTGATTGAAAAAGTGGTAGGGTCAAAATATGGAAATTGTGGAGTAATAAAAAGTCTCACTCTTCCCCAAAAGTAGGGACCCTCAGACACTTTCTGATAATCAGTATGATTGAAAAACATAACAATTAAGAAACCCTTAGGACATATTGGCACTGTTACCCTCATTTTGCATGGGTGTTCTAGAAAATGCAACAAGAATCCATGTGGTTCAGATATGAGTACTTTGGATGACATAAAAAATATGATTTTCACTTTTGGGCACATTACAGTCACAGGCCAGCGTGCGGGAAACATTAGGAAGTGATGACAAAGAAGTACTATGCATTTGCAACAAAAAAAGAGGCATTTTTATATTCAACAGGTAAAATAAATAGATGTTACAACTTGCAAAATTTGGAGACTAAGGTGTGAAAAGCATGTTTGACAGTCAGGATAACCATGAAGAAGAAGTGTTGGGCAAGGTAGATCAGTACTACAGCCATTGATCAGCACTAAATAGGCTTGAAACAACCCTTACAACTTTTAAAAAATTGACTATAACCAATAGTTGTTCAGTGGTGAACACTAAGGAGTGTTAATACATCCACCAAGTTTCCATTCTTGTTGTGGTTAGCACCACCCAAATGGCATGTTAAAACAACATGATGCCAGGTGCAATTCCTAAGAAAATTTGGTGGGATAAGTACTCTTTAGATAAGGAAGTCTTTGTTATCTAGTGCATCTCCATAGGACATGTTTATGGAAAGTTGGAAACACATCCAAAAAAACACACTTTAGAGTGACAAGAAATGGGTAGAAGCACATGTTGTGTCCAAGTCACCCCATCATTTCCTCCAATACCACTTACATTTGGATGCTTCCCTAATAGCTATGTTTCAAGAAAAAAGCTCATATGCAGATAACTTCATCATGATTTTTACCATTTGAGAGAAAATGTTATTACTTCAAATCACACCTTACATAAATACATATCAAGTTGTGGGTGGGTGTATCTTAAATATAAGTTTTTCCTTTCAATTGACATGGAAGTGAATAAAAACGTTTTGAATAATATTTACAAACTATTACAAAAAGATCCCATAGAATTTTGCATAGGAACTAATAAAAAACTGTGGAAACCAAGAAGATCTTCTAGAAACAAGTTCTTATTAGACCCATGTAACTTGTGATATATAGAAGAGATAAAACATTAAAAAAACAAGATGCCAACTACTTTGAGACAAAGGTTTAAGATAGGGAATGACCAATGTAAATAGAAAGGCTTCGCAATATAACTACACACTGTGTTCCTCATCTTATATACTATCATATTCCCCAAAGCATCAGTCCTTCAAGTGGTTATTCATTCCATACTCTCACGAGTTCATAAATCTGAAGGGACCATAAAAGGATACAAAGTAACTGATACAAAATAGTGTAAACAATGAAGAGTTTCTAGTACTAGGCTCTTATTAGCCCCATGTAACTTGTAATATATAGAAGAGCAATTAAAACACTGATAAACCAAGAAACCAACTACTTCTAGATACATGTTTAAGATAGGAAAAGAATGTAGGAAGAAAGGTTTGGCAGTGTAACTATTCCCAAAAGCATCAAACCTTCAATTTTCGGTTTGTTACATACTCTCATATTATTTGGTAACTCCATATCAAACACAAATCACAAAGATGTAAGGTACGCAATGCATAGAGAGTTTAAAGGAAAGGGAAATAGCTCACATTTTCCTTATTTTTCGCTTGGTGAGCATGGAACCCTTGTAACCATTGAAATTCAAATATTTAAAAGAAAAAACAATTAGAGGCACCAAAAAAATTGGTATATTTTTTTGTTCCTTTCAACTGTAAATTATGTGTATAAAAAAGGCCATAGGCGAGTCCTCTCTGCTCAGAGACTTAAACTTGTGTAGGAATCAAACCATGGAATCCACAATTTGAACGATAGATAGACGATGTTAGAGAGTTTGTACGGCTCTAAAACAAGGGCCAAATGCAATATATAAATTTAGGAATTAGTAAAGCCTCTTACCTATGTTTTTTACTGATATTTGAAAATTTCGCTCCAAATTTGGAAAATTCAAGGTCTTTTAGAAGCTCTTTGCGTGACTGATCATTATGGAGGTTTGACTAGGTGTATCGAGACCACAAGAATCCATTTCTTTTTGTCTTCTTATTTTCCAGTTGAGGCCAATGCCACTCCATCGCCCGAGATATCCTCTAGTAGCGAGCTCCCATCTGATTTTCTTCCTTTTTTTTCTTCTGATGACTATCAATTGATGGGAGAGGGAGAAATATACAATCTTCCAAGGTGAGTGGCCACATGAATTTGGTTCATTTTGGTGAGAAACCATCCTAAGAAACCTCCAAATTTGTAGATGGGTTAAATTCAATATATGGTCACATGAGGTTATGAAATTCTTAATGGTTTTACCCAAAAAGAATTAAAATGGGGATCGATCAAACCAAAATTCCAACATATGGATATGTTACTATTTGTAAAATTATATGGATAATAATTTTCAAAGATATTTCATAATACATGATAATAAAAATGATAGGCCATTAAATTTAATATAGCAATTTTGAAAGAGTTGTATAATAGATCTTCTAAGGTTGAGATGATGGAATGAAGGGTAATTACATGGACTCACTAGTGCATGCAATTAATTAAATAGTATAATGTTGTGTCATTTTTAATATGGTATTATGTAACATTATATTATATGTTTGTAATAATATAAAAATTATATATTGTAAATATTTATATATTATAAGTTTTTAATACACATTTTTCCAGATCAAACAAAATGGCTATGGGGATATTGGTCAATGTAACATGGTGACGACTTAGTTCATATGAATTGAGTCTATAATTTTGAGTGTACAGGTTGACAACAATATTGCACTTAGAGAAGAGGCTTGATGCCAGTGAACACATCCTTCAACATCTAGAGTTGTAGGGACCTCACTGGATGTCTCTAGTTGTGCACATCGTGAATCAAGTGGGTGGTGATGTCAGATGCAAAATTTACCTCACCAATAATGCATAAATGAGGTTTAACTTGGTAGTGATTAGGAGAGGTCAACACTGCATTATATGTATCATATTCTGTGATGTCAGGACTGTAAGAGGTCGAGGAATCGAAATATTTACCTAAAACTCTGAGCTCATTGTATATTGTTGAGATTAATGAATATTATTGTTGTAATTTATTGAGCAATGCTTATCTGTTTCCTGTGAAATTTGTCTTGTTCAGAGTACAATTTTCATTCCATTCAACTGCACAATTATACAATTCAATTGCACTCATTTCCTATAGATCAATGGCACAATCATTTAAACATGCATGTGGTTGAATATTATTTGTCTTTTTGCGTTGGGATAATAATCATTGTTCTGCATGGACAAAGCCAAGTCGAAAAGATACCCATCCAGCCACCAGTTTTCCAGGTAGGCCGTGGTTTTTCCTGTCTCTTAGTATTTAAACATGGATAGTGGAGGAGAAGTAGAGGCTCAAGCCCTCTAATTTCAAAAAAAATGATGAAGTTTTAAAGGACAGGGATAACGAAATATTTGACACCATTTTATCCTTCAGCCCCATTATCCAATTAAAAACAAGGTTGGATGTGTTTAAAGACCAGGGTATTGATTTGCATAACGTTTTCTAGTCTCATTTACACTACTTATGTCCAGACGAAACGCTCAATTATGGATGCATCCAAATCCAAAATTATATGTCCTGTCAATGCACTAGTTGTCTGAGATTCCCTTACAGTTCCTCATACTATCACCCAAAATCGTGAAGAGTTTAGTGAAGAATACCTAATCTAGTTTTTCATACATTCTACTATTAAAAAAAACAACCTTTCTTTTTAAAATGTTTCAGTTCAGATGTATCCCTTTATAACCAACCATTTCCCTTAGATGTAAACTTGTTTAATGAAGAAACTAAGATAAGTATTTCAATGTTGATTCAGTTCTTAGGGTTGGACATAGACATGTATATTCCTGAGTTTTTTATGAGTCTTTTTTTTAGAGTCAGTATGACTCAGTCTGAGTCCCAATCTCTTCCAAGTCCATGCCTTAAATTTGATCAATTCCTAGTTGAAATTATTCACTCTCAGCTAGTGAATTTCCGTAACACCAAACAATTCAGATTCCAGTCCTATTTGATCATAATGTTCTCGTTCTTTAATGAGGAAAATTTACAGTTACCAAAAATGGTTCTCACAGATGAAATCAATAGAAATTTTTTCAAGTATAAAGTTTTCTTCTAGAATAAATTACCTAGAGTACTGCCACTGAGGAAAGAGACTTTGCAATTTTCCCCAGATAGGAGGATAGGACACCGATTCTTATTGGAAGAACATACTATTATCAGAGTGTATGGCTTTTCTCATGATTCATACATTCTACCATATTTTCTCACCCCTAGGGTATTTTATTTGGAGATAATAAGATAGAAATTGATGGTGGAAAATAAACATTTCATCAGCTTCAAGAAAGCTTCAGAAATAAAATTCCCATGGATAGTTGGTCCTTTTTTTATAAATATTAAAGTTGCACTTCATGTGGTGAAGAGTTTATTAAAGGGGATGTATTTTAAAACAACTTTTGTAGTGAATTATGATCCTCTCCATGTGATCTCAACAAGAAGACAAGTGAACAAGAACAAACCTTTTGAACACCAGGAGGTTGAAGGGTTGGTTGAAAAAACTAATTGGTCAGATTATCTAGAGCTAACGGAGAATGTTGAAGCTCCACAAGAGAATATATTGGAAATGTTGAAATCCACATGAGTGATTGCTCCCATTGTAGGAAGTACAGAAGCAACAGCTAAAAGGACTTTTTCATAAGCTATGGAAACAAAAGAAGAAGAGGCAAGTTCAGAAACAAATAAAAGACAGAAAGTTGAAGCTGAAGGAGAGTTAGTGGAAGTTGTCAACACTGAAACTTAGAAAAAACAATTAAAATCAAGGTAGTAATCTTTGAAATGCAACAATATGAATTTTCAGAATCTCCTCAGACATCTACTGGCAAGTTTAAATCCAGAGATGAATTGTATGATAAATATAAGAATGATAGAGAGACATCCTTTGGAAAATATGGTTCAAAATGTTAATGTTTTAAAAGAAAAACAATATGCTATGGAAAAAGAGATTGAGGATAAAAGAAAAGAAGATGAAGTATAGGTAATTCGGCCTATTGCACAGACAAGTACAGAATCTATCATGCGAGCTATGTCCCAGGTAAGTTTGAGGGACTTGGAAATTGTTGGCTTCAAGAGACAAAATAAAAATATGGCTGATGCAGTTCTAAAGAAGGAAGAGGTAAGAAAAGCACTAGAAAATAAATATAAAGAACTGTTAGACAAAAATGATAAATTGGCAAAACAATTGTCTAGTCAATTTCCAATGCAGGGAGCAAGGCATATTATTAATTAGGATATGATCATAGTTGAAGTTGTTAATCTTAGCCTTATTTAAACTACATTTTGGACAAGCAAATGCTTATAAATGTCGCTAGGAAAAGTTGCACTGCAGTGAAAGAAGCATTAAATAAGAAGCTTATAGATACAGCTAACAATACAATCAATTTCCTTAATACTTTGTCAAAGGAGGATTTAAGAACCATAGGAATTAAGGATATAATCGAAGTATTGATCACCTGGGCTACAAAAGTAGTAGGAAAGCACCAGCACATAGATACTGTGCGAGCTAAAATTGACATCATGCAGCATCAGGTAAAAAATTTAAAGGGATCATTTGTTCCTTTATTTCAAAAAGACCTACCAGCTTCTTTTTGGCAAGAAGATGGTAGGTTATTATCCTAGGTTGAATATCAAGCTTTGATAGTGAAATGTAGATTGGACCATAAAAATTTTCAAGATATGAATGAGTCTTTGTCTGGGAAAACTATGGTTGATAAGCTAGCAACGGATTTTGAGATGATTAACACCTTCAGACCAGTTTGTTCCCAATTTCCAGCAAATTCATATGTGGATCATGTAGAGTTACGAGTATTAGCTAGATAAATGTTCAATACAGAGCTTCCATCTATAGACCAATGGAAAATAATTGAGAAGCTTGACAAAAAAAAATACAGATTACATCAATAAAGGAGATCTGTAATAGATTAAAGACCAGTTTATTTTGAAAATGTAATAGATTTATGAGGTAGTTAATTGGTTAGGAAGAACATGACACGTGTATTCAGGCAATTATTTTTCTTGTTTTTAGCATAGAAGTAGTTATCATCTCATGGATATTTTTGATGTATTTAAGCAACATTTTGTAATGTATTGAGGGTTGGAACACATGAGAAAAATTGAATATTGTAAGAGAGTTTCAAAGATCAATAAAAATTTTAGAGCCAATCAAGTGTTTTTACAGAGATTCTTGTGTTATTTACTTTGCAGTCTGTACTTTCTCTTCTATATGTGAATGTGTTTCATGTTTACCTTTCCATTTTTTCATCTTTTTCATGCATGAATGAGTCTATATTGGGTTAGAATTCATAATCACATGCTCTGATCCTTTGCTTTCAAGTATTCACAAATATTTTCCACTAACTAAAGTTAATATGGGATTCAACCTTGTTAGATTCCCATATTAATGGATTGTTTCTAATTCTTCTTTATCACCAGACAATCATCCTTTTGACTATAAAGGAGTAGCTACCTTGCCTCTATTTAAAATTTCATTACAAAGCACTGTTGTTTCTTGTTTTTCATATATGACTCCATCCCCAATGAGCACTTGTTTCAACCACAGTTACTATTAAATTTTATTTATTTTCAAATATTTATGTCTCGTGAGTTTATTTATTGAGAGATCCCTCTCTATAAAGAAAGAAGCCATCTTTATTCCTAAAGATTGGTTTTTTGGTTACCTTGGAATTATCCTTTCATAACCGGGTGTAAATTATGAGTGTTAACAGAAGTATATCATTGTTATATAAAAAAATTTATATATATATATATATATATATGCCTTAACATTAATATTAATATTAATATTAATAAATAATTAATGATTAATGATTAATAATTATTGAAGAGTCGTGACTTTATGTTGGAAAGTCATGAATGGACTTATATAAGTCCAACCCTTATAAATGTAAATCATCATCAAATATTTATCAATATATGATTATTATCCATTCATTGAGTTTTTAGCTTATTTATGTTGGTTATTTTTATAAGAAACAAATTTTACTGTTTCATTGGTATCAGATCCAACCCTTCCTCACACTTGTGCTCATTTCCATTTTTAGCCAAATTTCCATATTTTGTTTAGTAATTTTCAGAGATTCTATAAGCTAAAATGTATTTGACCATAAAATCCACACTTCGTCGACCTACCTTTACTCCCCACCATCTTCTCCTCCATACGCCCATACACACTCCATACTCCATACTTCCTTGTTTCCTCCATCCTCCTCCTTCGAGTTCCTCCATGCTACCATCTGCTATCGTTGTTCATGGGTTATACATACACATGCTTTGCACAATTCCAAGCAACTTCACGTTCATCCTACAATTACTCACTGCTCCATTGGCCCCTTTGTATAACTCCCTATGTACCAGCAAACTCCTCTCCAACACACATAATTTTTTTCCCTCCACGATCCCTTACCTCTCGTAGCCCACATATTTCCATGCTTCCCTACTTAAACAAACTCTCATCTCTCCCCTTCCATGCCATCAGTGATCCCTCTAAACCGCACACTCCTTCTCACATTACCCACTGCGTACACCATGTGCACACTAGCCTCACACTCCCTCTCCCCGAACGTTGTGCCTATTTTCAGAACTCACCACACCCTTCTATTGAATCCACACCCTTCCTCTAGAAGCACCACCACTTACCAGCCTCCACGCCCACCAACTCTCATCCAGCTACACCCTTCATCCTCCAATCTTCTCACCTCCTTTAAAAATCCTCCTCTAACCAGTCCACATTATCGGCCACACTAGCCCTAACTTCAACACCCCCCACTCTAGTTGTCCCTACACACATCCAAAAATAATAGTTTATATTATTAATAATTGTGTTTTTTCGAACCCTGTTTGAATCCTATACTCCAAAATTCTTACACCACCCTTACCCCCTAAAAAATAAACATTATAATAATAATGTGCTTATTGTTATTATAATATATTATTTTATTATTATTATTAAACCCTTAATAATACTAATAATTATTATTTTAAAATAAAATCCAAATTATCGACGAAGAAATATAATCAAAGGAAAATATAACCTTTTTCATAAGAATACAAGTCCAATCATAACCATGGATTATGGTTCATATATTCAGATAAAAAATTAGAAGATGAATTAGTCCTCCATCAAAATGAAAATATAAGATTACAAACGATAATCGACTTATAGAATATTCAAAAGGAGTTTAAAGACTAGAGATATCTAGACTAAGAAAAACAAATGGAATATTTGTTTGTGCATATTGAGGAATTAAAGCATCTCAATCGAAAATCACAAAACCAAGGTATCAAGAAGAAAGTTTACGATGGTAAGTAAAAACAAGAACTAGCACATTTGAACGCGCTCATGAACAACAAGGATGAAAGAATTGTGAAAGTCCAGAGAAAGTTGGAAAGTCTAGAATCTGAGATATGTCAACATCAGCAACAGATGAAAGAAATCCAATAGAAATATGGTGACATTATAAAGGCACACAAGTTGGAAATTATAAAAAGGGATAATACATTAACAAGCAAGAATGAAGAAGTATTTCAACTAAAGAACATAACAAGACATTAGTTACAAAGGTCAAGAATTAAAAAGATTTTGGAAGTCAGAACATGTTAATGAATACCTTGAAGGAAAAATTATAGAGAAGTAAGAAGAAAATCATCTCCTAAGAAATCTTAATCAAGAACTAGAAGAGCAAATCAAAGAGTTAAAAGAGGACAAAAGTTCGCATGTAGAAAGGTTCGGAATGATTTATAATAATAATAATCTATTAGAGAACAAATTAGTTCAAATCTAGAAGGAAGCATCCAAACTCTCTGGAAAACAAATTCAAGTTAAGGAAGAAGAAACAAATACAAATTCAGTCCCCATCACAGTTCAAAAGGAAGTCAATCCAGTAGAAAAACGAACAACAAGAACTCCTTATCGATACCTAAATTACAAAAATCATTTTTTACCAACGACAGCGTCAAAATGAACATAAACAGAGGAGTTAAAATTTCAGAAGTGAAAGAAAACAAAATATACAACCTAAGTAGAAAACAAGAAGATTTATCCAACAAGGCGATCAACAACCATCTCTAATTAAGATAGATCTCAGATGGACAACATCACAATCGATGTGACATTTTTTCTTTGGAATCCATAACTCGTATCGTCTCATTTTGTCAAGTGTCGCAAGTACTAAAATAAAGGATCGAGAGATGATATTACAAGCAAAAAATTAGACGTAATCCTTTCCTGAAATAAGCTTTGAGGACAAAGAGCCCTTTAAGGGGAAGGCTATATATATATATATATATATCTTAACATTCATATTGATATTAATATTGTTAATATTAATATTAATATATAATTAATGATTAATGATTAATAATTATTGAAGAGTCATGACTTTACGTTGGAAAGTCATGAATGGACTTATAAAATTCTAACCCTTGTAAATTTAAATCATCATCGAATATTTATCAATTATATGATTATTATCTATTCATGGATTTTTTAGTTTATTTATGTTGGTTATTTTTATAAGAAACTGGTTTTACTATTTCATTTTGGTAGAAGTATACCCAACTTCAATATCTTCAACAATATTTGTTCCCAAGGAAGAGTTTACCACTAAAGACTCAAGATCATCAAGGCTTGAATACCTACAATCAATAATATCAAACTCATGAGGATGATCGAACCTGAAATAAATAATGGAATATACGGGAAAAGACTCATCATTACAGTGGTCAAAAAATCTACAAACATAGACTTGCAGATCAATGGAAGAGTCCAAAGACTAAAAAATGCCAATGTCTAAGGATCTACAAACAATGGGATCATACTCAAAAGTAAAATCAAGACTAGATTTTATTACAATTGAGTCTAATCCAAGGAGATGGTGTTCGGAAAGGACGTAAAAATACAAAGGAATGTCAAAGTCAATAATAGCCTCTAAGAAATATTTATATGAAAGAAGTATATCATCCTAGATAGAAAACATCACTAATACAAAATGGGTGATAAGTGACTAAAAAATGACTAAAAATGGGTGATAAATGACTAAATTTGGTTGCATGATTGCTGGTCTTAAATTAGCAGTCACTTATCACTCAACCAAATTGATCATTTATAATTTGGTTATAAATTGCTTGAATTGCTTCATGCATTGGTTATATATTTAGTCATTTATTTAATCATTAAATGTTGATATTTGGTCATTAATTAACACTATCTTATAGTACTTTTAGTCATTTATTGTTGTTAACTAGTCATTTATTCAATCATTGATTGTTGTTAACTGGTCATTTATTTAGTCGTTGATTGTGTTAACTAGTCATTTATTTAGTCATTGATTGCTTTTAAAGGGTCATTTAATTCATCATTCATTTATTAGATAAAGAATAGAGGAATCGAACCACCAACCTCTTGCCTATAATGAAAGTGCTCTTCCATTGGGCTAGCACCGTTAAATAGAATCAAAGTTCACACTGAATCAAATATCACATTAACAATATATCACAAACTCTTACAGACATTAACAAACTTATTTATACATGATAAGTAACAACATTGAAATTTGTTTAGTAGAACTCTATCAATCTAAGAATTTCCTATTAATGAAACCATCTCAAGAGAGCCTGTTATGGTTACCTTTAAAAATCCAGCAATGGATGTTATAAATGAGACACATAAAAAATTGATATGAATGGTCTATCTTAAAGAACCTTTCAACTCTACATCATTGTGGAATTACCCACATTCTTAATTGTGTGGTTTTTTACAATATAGGAAATTTTCAAATGATTTCTGCTACAAGACACTATGGTTAGAAGAGATCCTAGATGAGGATCTTACTTGTATTTTATAATGCTTTTTTTTCATCAAGCAAGTTTGTTTCATTTATTTGATGTAAGTTGAGTACTTTTGGAATAACTTACAACGTTTAATGGTTACACGCATTATGTAGTGTGGTATCATAAAGTAATTAAATTGGTGCCCAAAATTTTTAGGCTTCTTCCATGCTCTACATTGACCTATGGCTACTATGACCATCTGTGACGATTTGTTTGTAATACCCATCCTTAAATAGGGTTTCTTTTAATCAATTCATATGTGTTTGTACAAGGCTTCCACTAGCTGAGAAGGAAGTAGCTTCTCTCAACAGAAAATCCCATTACCATGGCTACATTGGGTGAATATATGGCGATAATACATGTGACATAACCCAACATTGCAAATATGGCACTCAACATTAATATGCACCGTATCTAAGCTATCTAAGCTACTTCTCCTTCAAATAGTTCAAAAACAGGTTTTCCTACTTTTAAAGAAAAATCACCTACAATATAGGATAAGAGTTCATTCCTCCCATAAGAAAGCAATCTCTATGCACCATCTCTACATGAAATAATTTTACTTAATTGAAGCCTTTATCACAATATATCATCAATGTTGAACTAGAAAAGAATAAACCAAAACAAATATAAAAGTAGCTTCAATATTCTACTTTCAAAGGAGATGATTTAGAAACAAAAATTATTAAAATATTAAAAAACAAAACATTGTGATAACAATGGATCTAATTTCCACTTACAAAATAAAATAAAATTGAAAAAAAATAATTGTAATAACATAAAATCCAAAAAAGAAAAATTTAGACATGAAATATAAAGTATTATCTTATCTAAGTAATTATATAACAAAGGTTGCCATAAAATAACTCTTTAATTGCAAAAGAAATGGAAATTAAGTTATGATTTGACAACTTCTAAAGCATACCCATAGAGAGATAATTTCTAAGTCAAAAGCACCCGCTTCGTTATTGTCTCCACCAAGCCCACTCAAAAGTATCTTGCATGAAGTACAAAACAAAGAAGCAAACTAGTGAACCGACGATATGCACTGATCAGACAACCGGCCGCGCGTGACCGGTCACGTCCGACGCGATCGATCGTCCGATCGGTGCATATCGCCGAGCAAATAGGTCCTGGCCAAAAGAAATTGCAAATTCGTAGATGAGGAATGTGCATATAAAATAATATGACAAGACAACCACTAAGAAAACTTGCTATAAATGTCAAGAGTCCCTTACCATGAAACTATTCCTATGGTGGCGATGGTGTACAATAGTGATTGAAAAAGAGTTTACACTTTGAGGAATCCGTAATTTTTACAACTTGATTTGGTTGCATTATTAGTTGCAAAAAATCGAAACCTAAAATGAAAGGCTTAGAGAATGAAGTAAATAATTGTGTTCTATATGTATCTCATTGGAAAACTATACATGTTTATCATAGTTTATTTGTTATGAAAACAATTCTCCAACTTCTCCTTTAAAAAAAATTAAAAACAAAGAAGGCATCGATCTTCTAACAATTTTTAAAGTAGACTTGTAGTGATGGAATAAGAGTAATGATGTGCATGTAACGTTACATTGTATAATATGAAACGTTTATGTTGTATAATATGCAACGTTATGACTTTATGATGAAAAATGAACAGTGCAATCTTAAACTAAGGAAAGGTTATAGGGTTTGTTGATTTAGTATCATGTCTAGATACAATCATCCAACCATTATACCTTCCATTAATGTTTACCATTTAAAATTTTCAATTAACATAAATTTTTTTTTTTAATTTTATTAGACATCTTTGAAATGCACAATAATTCCAACAACTTCAGAAATCAATCTATCAACCATTTTCTTTAAAAAATGATTGATTGCCTCCACAAAATGCTCAGAATTCATTGTTTAAATAAAATATTGTGTTTATGCTTTCTCTCTTAGTGGTTGGTAACTCTAGGATTTGACATTAAGAATAGGTAAATGGAATATAACTTAGTGAGAAGCATGTTTGAATCTTATGAATCCATTGATGTAGTAACATGTTCGGGAGGTCAGAAGTCGACATATCGACATATGATAGAATTTATATAATATGTGTGTTAAGGTTGGGATTGCTTTCAATTTTTTTTTAGTATTATTCATTTTTCTGCAAGTGAAGTGCTTAATGGTTAAGAATATGTGTTTCGTTCTGGAAGATCATGTGTTCATTTCTGAAGGGAGTTATGGTATGTATACATTTGTATATTTTAGTAGTTACATGGCTTCTCAAAGGGGGTCTCATACACCAAAAGGTAATATATGTATACCTTTGTATACTTTAATAGTTGCATTGCTACCTAGAAAGAGTCACATACATCAAATTAATGTTTAAGTTGCGTGAATGTACAAAGCCCCAAAGCAAAAAAAAAGTGTACAAAGTAGAGTTTGAGAAGAGCGCTAGTGTAGTGCCTGGTATTTGGAGACCCACAAACTTTCTAGGCTTGCTAAAAAAGATCTCCTTAAATCGAAACTTTTGGGATATCTAGGGAAACTTTTGGGTGTTGTTGAAACGTATTACTCATGCAGAACGGGGTCTTTCTTTTGTGGGTAAAATATTACGCATCTTGCCATGGATCATGGAGTGGGGATTTACAGTTGGCAAGTGACTTTCTTAGACCATGAGGATTCAAATCTTTAAGATGGAAACGACTTCTTCAAAACTTTGAGAAGGTTTCTTTAATTCATTAATACAACAACTCAATTTTTGCAGTTGGGATCTTCTTTCAACTGCAATAGTTTCAAACATTTACTACAATGTTGGATTTATGTACTCCGTGAATCTAATGTTGACTCACCTCCCCAGGTATTCTCACACATAGACTTTGTAATGCTCTCATAGAGCACCAATTCCTCCCACGTTCACAAATAACTTTGATACCAAATTAAATATCACACAAGTTTATTCATAGTAAATAGAGAGAGAGCCTAACATCAGTGCTCCACGATGGAGGCTTTCACCTTCTATTTATTTGATCAATAAAACATACATTTATAAATAAAAGTAACTACCATAGCGAATTAAAAACTAATCATATGAATTTTCCAATTACTGGGTAATACATTTCTACATTAAATTTTATATTTCTAACTATTTCTCTTATTTTTTATATTTCTAATTATTTCTCTTATTGATAAGAAAACACATCTATTAAATAATGAAGAAAAATATTTATTTCATACACTTGACATATATCACTAACATAAATCTTCAAAAATTATAAATTATTTACTAACTTAGAAAGAAATAATATAATTTGGTAGTTCATACCACATATACTCACTATTCACACGTACAATTTTCTTTATCTTAACTATTCTTTAGAATATCATATGTCACACTATATATAAACGTATTTTAAAACATTACACACCTTCCATAGTTGCAAAGTGTCATCATGGACAACAGAACTTTCTCTTTTCGTAAGCAATCAACTACGAAAAGAGATAAATGAAAAATAACTCTTGGTTAAATAGAAAAATATGAGAGATTTTTCCTTGGATAATTAATAATACTATTACTCCAGTGCATTGCAAAAACCCTGTCATCATAGAGAAAAACAATACAAACAACTCATGAAAAGATCTTGTTTGGGTTTGAAGAACACAATAGAATAAATTTATATAAAAGAAAAACAACTAAAAATATACTTACAATTATGAGTGTTGTAATGGACTTATTCATCCATTTTTTCTTCTCCAAAAAAATGCCCAATTGCAATGCAAGCACACAGGAGAGTAACAAATAACGTTATTGCAACTATTGAGGAGTTATCTGATTTATTATCAAGGCACATCTTCACTAGAAATGAACGTAGAGCACTCATCTAATCAACCATGGTTGGGTCAAGAAGAACCCCCATGAACTCGATCCCCAACTATTTTTAGTTTTTCTTCGAGAAAAATAAAATGTATATAAACCAACCCTGCATTAGGTCATGTGTAGTCTTACAAAATTCAAGTTTAGAACAAATCTCCCACATGAATTCCCACATGGAATAGGAAATTCTCCTTGTGGATCAATCCAACAATAGAAAGAAATTCAAATTCCAATTTGCATCCTCCGATTGAGACCAAAAAGATCTAGCAATTAGCAGAGTTTTTGTCCATTCTGACATAACTAGGGAAGGGAAAAAATGACACCGTTGGTGCAGAAGCTCTATTTTCAAAATGACAATCCAATTAATTCACACGACAGATATAGAATGGATAAAAAATTTAACATTTCAAGGAAATCGATCTGTCAAATTCAATCACCAATGGTTTGGACTAGCACTCGATCATGGAGCTAACCTTGTATCTATGGTAGAATGAACTAGTCGTGTCATTCATTCTACTCATGGCTGGATTTCCCACTTATATAATTTCAACATTTCTTCCATACTGACATATATAATGTGAGGGTATCTCAGAAATATTAGAGAAAGTGAGTTGGAAAACTTATCAAAGCCTATGAAAACAATACAATACAATATTATTTGCAACAGGTAGTTGTCAACAACTCTCTGAAGCATCGGCATTGGACTATTGTTGTGCGTCTAGTAGGGAAAATTCCAAAATCTATTATAAACATTAAATCATTCAATATGGGTTCAATCATTTCACATATAAATATTAAAAATATAGATGTTATTGTCCAAATCAACACTTCTCCATTTGTGGCAACAATTTAAAATGTCATTGTTCATCACACCAAAGGACAATTATGAATGGAAGAGCCTTGATTTGAATCCAATTGATATGGCCTTGATCATTGGAATTGTTCTTCGATGATTTATCATCTCCATAAAAGTTGTAAATCCTTGAATTGAGCATAATCTCTCCCAAATATCATGCACCCAACATTTTAATGGCCCATTGTTTGTGGATTGCCAATTATTTTAATAAAAAGATGCAATCAAATTCGTCGTCTCACATTGGTGTCACAAGGAAGAGGCTCCTGAACATCTGGATGGATGGATTTGGTTATGTTGTATGCAATTTCTTTCGTTCCAATAGTGGTGCGTGGTATGGTTGAAGTATATCCACATTAAATACGTGATGCAAATCCAAGCATGAAGGAATGTCTAGTTGGAAATCATTTTCTCCAATCTGCTTAAGAATAGTGTACGGACCATATCACAAAGGATTCAGCTTGTTGTATGGACTAGTGAAGTGTTCCTTCCTTAGATACAACCAGACCTGATCCCCAATTTGAAATGAATGAGGAATATGATTCTTATCGTGTCGGGCCTCGAAAAGCATCGTCGACACTAGCAATCAACACGACTACAACATATTGTCTCTATGTCTTCCAATCGTCTGTAATGGTTGAAATTCTGAACTGTTCCAACTTCTCTTATAACTATACGTAATGGGTAGACAACCCAAGCATTCTCAACACTCTATTTAAGCATGTACATTATTCTAATATACAAGCAAGTAAGCAAGTAATAGAGCAGTAATGAAGTAACAGAGGTTGGTTCAAATTCTTGCATATTGTATGTGTGTGTGTATTTTTTGTGTGTAGTGTATTTCTTTCTTTGTTTATTCTTATTATGCTTTTGCCATAACAATGCTTGATTCATTCAGTTGAATTGTTGTCCCCATCATGCACCTGGGCACACAGATCATTGGTTCAGTATTTTAACAATCACCTTCTGAGTTCATGACTGATAACTCCCATGTCGATCCCATAAGTAAGTTTTCCCAAATAGGGCATCAGCTACAAAAAGCGGTGCCATGTCACATACTTCATCTTCAAAAGGATTAATGAAGTAGGTGAGTTTGCATTGTCGAGTGATTCTTACTTCTTGTCCATCCTTCATCCAACCGATATTATAAGGATAAGGATGTGGAGTGGTGACAAGACCTAGTATCTTCACGAGATCTTCATAAACAAATTCCATATGGCTGTCATTATCCATAATCAAATGCAATGGATTGTTTTGAACCCATGTCTATGTATGGAACATACGCTCTCATTCCTCCCTGTCGGTGATAGTATAGGATGTTGGAGTGGTCGATCTCGATGTCAAAAGGGTTGATTCTTCTGGGTCAGATTCTACCAAAATTTTGTCGGACAAGTGGGAGGTATACAATTTTTCCAAAAATGTTTTCTGAGCCTTGCATTCAGACATATCATCCCATGATTAATTATGGTAATCACACCATTTCTTGGCAGGGAGTTCTTTTCTACGTTCCATCTTGTCTTTCTGGGAGCATTTTTTTCCATGGTCTTGCTTTGGTGGGTTCAGATGAGAAGGGTGTCCTGACTTGTCAAAGTTGGTTGTTGACTTCTTGTCGGATATTTGACCTATCGGCTTGGTCGTGAAACGTGATTTTCCTTTCTATTTGGATTCAAGTTTATTGGAATAGTGGAATTTATCTGCAAGCATACTAGCAATCTAAAAATCCATTTCTTGTTAAATGTATGGGGACAATCCACTAACATACTTCAAAACAAGCAATGTATCTTCTTCATGGACGCCAAGTCTCTCCATGATTCGATAGAACTCGTCAATGTAACTTTGCATGAACTAGTATTTCCATTTCCTTAGTTTTTGCCACTTCTTATATTGTTCTTCAATGTACTTGGGTAGGTATAAATCCTTCTAGACATACTTGACAAATTTATCCCATGTATATATGGGGTCTCTGTCTTTCTCCATATTTGTCGATAGGTTCTCCCACCAGCAGTGCATAGAGGTCAACATCTTTAAGGATGCAATGGTGATCTTTATGACTTTTGAGAGTTTATTCACAGAGTAATAGGATTACAATTGTTGTACCCAATTGTCTACAGATTCTGCATCAATATTTCCTTCCAGATTCGGTATGTCCAAGTCCATTTGTACTTTGAATGGACTGATTTTGTCAAAGTTGGATCTTGCCGAGAATCCTCCTGATGTCGAGGAAAATCGCCTAAGAATCTCATTGAATTGGGTGAACAGTTCAATTCATTGTCGAGCCAGTTATTTCTCTATGATTTGTTATGTCTTGTCAGTTACATGTCTATTATCTATTTCTTTGTCCATCTTTCGTCTAGTGGTGTGAGTAGATAGATACTCTGAACTCGAAGGTAGTGTCAACTTGGATTGTTGATTTTGCAAGCATGTTTGAATAGGAATAATTCAGGTAACCGTTATAGAAGTATCTACACATGACTTAAGCCTGAACAAGCTTTGATACCAATGATCTGAGTGCCCGAGTGCATGATGGGGACAACATTTCTACTGAATTAATCGAGTACTATTATGGAAGAAGCATAATAATAATAAGCAAAGAAGGAAATACAGTACACACAAAAACATACACGCACACACAGACAATATGCAAAAATTCAAGCCAATCTATGTTACTTCAAGACTGCGCTATGACATACTTACTTGCTTGTATATTATAATAATGTACATGCTTAAATAGAGTGTCGAGAATGCTTGGTTTATCTTCCTGTTACGTTCAGTTACAAGAAAAATCAGAACTGTTAAGAAGTTCAACCATTACAGACAACTGGAAAATAAAGAGACAATATATCCTAGTCGTGTCAATCATCGGTGTCGACGATGCTTGTCGAGGTGTTGAATCTGTCGAAGTCGACATTGAACCTGTAGAAAATCATGTCGAGGTGAATACTTGTCTATGTCAAAGTTGAACCTGTCGAAGCTGACAAACAATGCCAATTGTTTGGTGGATTAGAGGAATAAGTATAAATTGAAAAACCAGATGGGTTGGTTGTCCATGGGAAGGAATCCCACATCTACAAGCTGAAATGGGATTTATATGGACTCAAGAAAGCACCCTATTCTTGGTATGGATGGATAGATGAATACTTGGTGAGCTCTGGATTCACCAAGAGTGATGCAGATCCCAATATTTACTACAATATTGTGGAAAATGAGCCATTGATTCTAGTTTTTTATATCGATTACATGGTGTAAGATGAAACTTTCCTTTGAGTTTGAAATGAAATATCTTGGATTGATGCATTACTTCTTGGGATTAGAAGTATGGCAGAGGCGGAAGGAAATTTTGTTAAGTCAACGAAAATACACCATCAATATACTAAAGAGATTTGGAATGTTAGACTCCAAATCCATGGCTACTCTAATGGATGTGAACCTGAAGAAGCCGAGGGAATTAGATTTATATTCTGACTTGGTTGATCCCACCATGTATCTCCAGTTGATTGGATTGTCGATGTATCTGATGAACACCAGACCGAATATATGTTTTGTTGTGAATGTTCTCATCCAGTTCATGAGTGAGCCGAGGAAGATTCACTGGACTACTACAAAATATGTACTCAAATATTTGTGTAGAATTATGGGATATGGATTGAGATATGCTTCAGAATGTGACTTGATTTTGCAGGTATTTTCATAATTATATTGGGTCAGATGCATTGCAAATAGGAAGAGTACTTTCAGATGTTGTTTCAGTTTGGTTTCTGTAGTTATTTCGTGGTGCAGGAGGAAGGTAGAGCTCAGTAGCACTTAGTACAACAAAGGTCAATTATGTGGCTGCTGGTACGATAGTTAGAGAAGTAGTATGGCTTCAGAAACTCCTTGTAGGATTGTTTGGTTAGATTCCAGGACCAACTATGAATCACTATGCCAACCAGAGTTGATCGATCCACCATTGGACTATATAGAAAGGATGTATGATAACAACTCCCTGATGGACTATGAGAGCTGGTGTATTCATCAATGGACTATGTGGATCAAATGTGTGATGGAAACTCTTCGATGGAGTGTGAGAGCTGATGGATTCACAAATGGAATGTGTGGATCATATGTATGATGAAAACTCTCTGATGGACTGTGAGAGTTGATGTATTCACCTCTAGATTGTGTGTATCGGATGTATGATGAAAAATTTTCAATGGACTGTGCATAGTTGCAGAACTGATGGATTCATCGATGGGTTGTATGGACCAGACATATGATGATGACAACTCTTCGATGGATAGTGTAGAACTGATAGATTCATCGATGGACTGAGTGGATCAGAAGCATGATGACACCTCTCGATAGGTAGAGATCATGTTGACAACCTTCAATATCTATAGAGATGGTCAAGATAGATGTGTTGTATGGAAGAGACCTAGATTATCGTGATGTTCATGATGTCCATGATGTTGGTATCCAAAGAATACCTTCCTTGTTGAGAGGGAGTATTTGATTTTATGCAACTTCGGAAGTTATTCTTATTGTAAATTTTATTATATTTTCTGTACCTCCTACGGAGATCATACTGATGTAATCATTCATTTAAAACCTTCAAAGAATCAATGTAAACCTTGGGGAATTTTAGAATTAAAATAAAATTAGTTTTTATTATTTTTCCTTCCCCCTAAGGTAAGTTGACCCCATTTAGTTAAACAAGTCGGCCCATTTAGGTTCAAAAGGAAGTTTTGTAAAGTGTATAATAGAGAGCTTCGGTGCCTCATTTACACACACGGCTCAAAAAGAAAGTTATCCTAATGAAGGAGAAGTTTGCTACAGTAAGAGAAGCAGTGTTTTGGGGGGTTTTCTATTAGAGAGGCATTCTTCTTTCTCTCTCTCTTTTATTGTACTATGTTCTCAGGATTGATCATCTCTATACAAAGGTTGTTGGGTTTTATCCCTGTTGGGTTTCCCGAGATAAACTCTTTTGTTCTTTGTGTTTTTCCCTTTTCTTTCTTCTAGAGATCCTATTATTCATTTGCAATAAATTTATACTACTATAATCTTGTAAAATATAACACCTCGTACATAAGGTTTTCACCTTGAATATTTTGAAGAGATTTTAGACTCACAAAAGGAAGCAATGATCTAGATTCATGTTTCTTTAGGTTCATTTATGGTTTATTGTTTGAGAAATCCCTTAGCATAGAACACTTTCACTGGTAACATGGAGTGTTGGACTTTTAATACCTCAAGAAGTCTCTATAATATTGTCGTTAATGGAAAAAACAAGTAGAGAAGATATGTGTACATTTAGAGTAGTTATAGTGGTAGGTACTCTAGTAAATATTCTATATAGTGGTCTATGCAATAGCCTTAATGAAAAAAACAACATTTTTGTAAAACAATAATGAGGGCACAAGAGAACTTATGGACGAGCCATAGATAGAGGACACATGCATGTGTTATCCTCAATTTACTTCCAGTGTGGATGCTCTTAACATTAAATTAGCAGTTTAGTTCTATTTTTGAATTTTCTTGAGTTAGTTAGGGTTCTTTTCATGTGGAAAGTTTCTAAGATTAGATGGGTTATAAATCCTTAGAAGAGAGAGATGCATGTACACGTACTTGAGCTCTCCTCCGATGAGTGCACCTTCCTAAGAATAGTTCTTTAATGCAATATGAGGGCACTAATCCCAAGGCCAAGAATAGATATAAGGTTTAGGTTTATTTCAATTGAGGAAATATTATGCATGTGTCAAGATTCATTGTACCTTCTAATCTATAAAGGACAAGGTTGGTTTATAGGTTTTATTCATTCAAATTTTCAAAGTAGGAAGTAGTGGATGAAGGGTAGATTTTGAATATTTAGTCCAACTCATGTTTTCAATAGTAGTGAGTAGTAATGTGATTTTAGTTTCATATCTATGTACTTGTTTCTACTTTCCTTGACTTGATGTGTTTTAGTTCCTAATAAGAAACATATTGTAGTTTTTATAGAGATTACAATTTTCTATATTCCTAAGTAAGAAGATTAGAAATCATAATAGGACTATTACCATGTGTTGAAAATTTCTAACATTCACAACCTTAGATTTATGACTTTTCTAACATTGAATTTTTCCTTTGCAAAATTATGAGGATTTCTCTTTTGTAGCTTTGTCATTGTAGGAATTACTCTTTTTCACCCTAGATCCTATAGGTTTCAACCTTGTGAAAGTATTATGGTATCATGGATTTTATCCATCCTCTACATTTGCATTACCTAACAATGCATCCCACAACCTTTACATGCAAATGAAGGGGTTTTGAAACTTACTCTTTTGGTGTTTCACATATTTTCCCTATGAATTTGGGGTTGTGGGCCTTATGTAGTTTCCAACCTTCTAGATCTATGCTTGTTGGGTTGTAAACTTGGGACTCAATAGTCTCTATCAAAAGGCACCAAAATAGGACTCAAGTGATTAACTTTGATGAAGTCTCATGGGCACTCTCTTAATGAATGTTATAAGATTGGGGAACATTTCTATCAAAATATGTTAGATCTTGGGTCAATTGATTATATTGATGACTTGAGGATACTCTCTCTTGGGGAGAGTGTTAGTAAGATTATGGTTTTATATTCTTGCAAGTTGCAAACCCTGCAAATTGACCAAATAATAACATTGTGAACCACTTGTGCTTATTGTCCCTGCATGTGTCCATAACCTTCATTCTCGTGTCTTTAGAAACTTTCCCATCATGTTTTGTATCATAAATATTCTTGTTCAAATTGGATGATTGCAACTCCGTATACCATGTAGGTTCGTAATCCAGCCCTTGTGAGGTTTGATCCATTACAACTTAACACTTCTAGGGTCCATATCCTCATGCATACTACAAATTCCTTTGTATCCTACATAATGGCCACACCTTTTTCTATGCTATAACTATTCCCAATGAATACGATTCTCTTTCCATTTGTGTATTTTTCACTTCTACAAACTTCTATGACTTCACAAAATTAGACTTATATCAATATTCAATCCTTGCAATCTATAATTGTGAAAGAATAGCTCAAAAATATTTAGATAAAATGATTTCATATGTATAATAATTACTTTGTACATTCAATTATGATAAGGATTCCAGATTGTTAAGTATTTTCCCCTTTACTAGTCATCCCCTTTTACATTTTCTCTTTGAATATTTTTCCCTTACACCCTATCCCAAATTTTATAAAACAAAAGATCTTATTTGACTTAATGTACAAATCATTTTTCTTTAACAAAGTAATATATATAATATATCATGATAGACATAATATGCCTTATATTGAAACGTATGTGTCTTCTTAGTTTGAATTGGTCTTGTGTGAACTTCACCCTTTAACTTTATTTCAAGTGGTATCCCAAATATTATCCTTTCATTTGGAAATGTAAGTGCATACTCAAAGGCTAATGCAATTGATTAGAATTATCTACAACTTTAGTATATGCTTTTACAAAGTCCATTAAAGGATTAGACATGGAACCAGGGTTGGAATTTCAAATGACGGACATTCATCAAAATTGCTGGTAACAATCAAAATCTGAAACATTTTCCGTATTCTAAGCCATATTTTGACAGTTTTGGTAAAATCTTAGTTGTATTTGACGGGTAAATTGACCCATGACGAGCATTTACCCATCAAATTCCATCCCTGCATGGAACAATTATATCCAATATGCTATGCATATTTAAGTTTTTCTTTTCATGTGAAAGAATAAATTGCAATGTATTAATCAAAAGATCACATTTTTACATAAATCATAGATGGTCTTATAGATAGACAGATTTGGTTGATATGTATTATCAAATTTACCTTAACCAAGCACCAATGAGAAAACCTATTGTGCTCCTCCAATATACAGAATAATTTTGAAATTCTATCTTCATAAGTAAATAGTAAATTGCATTCCACCATTGAAGGTGTATATGGCACAAAAAAGATACAAAAAATTCACAAAAAAAACTATTCATCCAAAATTAAGGGGATAAAAGGATTTCCCCTCCCCTTGACAAAAAAAATGACACTTAACCATGTATAAATTAGGGTCATAGACTACCTATCCATGGTATGTTTTGTATTTTATGATCCAATATCCTTATGTTGCCTGAAGTCCATCCTTGGATAATCTATCTGCCAATGCATTCCTTTCCCTAAATACATTTGTGAAGTCAATCAATTAGAACTAAGTCATCAACCTTTGAATTTCCTCATATAAAGGAATGAGAGTGATATTTTTTGGGCATCTTGTAGATTTAAACTAGTCAATTGCCAACTTATAATCTCCATAAACTTGAATAGACTGGACATATTTTTAGAGAACCATGATCAAAGAGAGCTTAAGGGCAATTATTTCATCCCAATTGTTGGTGCAAGCTCCTAAACTAGAAGAGAAAGTGTACAATACATGATCATTCAAGAACAGAATTCCTCCTACACCCCCATGAAGGGGAAAGCCTTGTGAGGCACAATCAAAGAACAACCAAGATTTTTTTTATCAATGGATTACTCCACAATCACCCTGGGTCTAGCCTAAGAAATCTACTATGGAAAATGATTCATAATAGTTATCCCTTTGTCAATAGGAAAAACATAATGAAGGTGAATATCCTCAAAGATAGCCAAATTCTTGGCAATCCAAAGTCTCTAAATGAACAAAATAGGAAGGGCTAGATAGTATTTAAAAATAAGGTTATTTGTCCAGAGAGCAAGGGATTCATCAAGAGTATCCCCATACCATATAAAATGAGTCCTACAAATTAAGGATGAATGCTTTCACATTGTAACAATATAAGAGCGGGATATAAAAAGGTGTTCAATATTGTCATTACCATTACAACACAATGGGAATCTCCTCAAGAACTAGTCCCAAACTGGTATTTTGTTTCAAAAATAAATCCATGTGAATAGTTTAAATTTTAATGGGCACTTAAAGTTCCATATTTTACATGCCACCATCTACAAGCTGGATAATCCTCTTCTTCTCTTAAGACCTAGTAAACCAACTTAGGAGAGTATATACCTTCAGAAAGATTCCTAACCCAAACTAGAACATCAACTTCATCCTTTAATCTAATATGACTTGTTTTTAGGAGCCATAATATACCTATTCCAAGATTTTCTATCTCTGTCATCAATGATTCCCAAATAATCAACAAATAGCCAATTATGAGAGAAACCATTAGATGGCCAAATCATTAATATGTGACATGCTAGTAAAACCCAAATCCCTTAGGACTTCCACCAAATCCAATGGTATTTTATGGTCCTATCTAAGGATCTTGTCCCAGTATAACAAGTATTACATTACCAATCTTCCAAGCTATCTAGTCTCCAATTACAACAAAAGCATTTATCAAAGCCCTCCACATCTTGGAAACATTCTTACTAGATTTGTCCTCAATTCCAAATGATTATTCAATATTTAAATGGGATATATACTTACTATGAATGACCTTGGCCCATATACATTCTCCCTTAACAAATCACCAGGACCCCTTGGCAACAAGTACCTTCACAAAGCACTTGGGATCCTTGAAACCCCATCCCCCTAACTCCTTTGGCTGCGCCAGAATGTTCCAAGCACACTAGTGCAAATTATGGTGTCCTTATTGCCTCTCCGCAGGAAGTTGTAATAGAGTTTTCTTATATGGTCCAAGGTCCCATAATGTATAGAAGCTAAAGTGTCCCAATAAATAGGAACAACTTCAAGAACTAATTTGACCAAGATCATCCTGGCCCCCCTGCTAATCCACTTGTTACACCATAGTTCTATCCTTTTTAAAACTTTACCTATTAACTAGTCCCAATATTCCTTCATATAGTCATTAGGATTAAGAATAAAGCCTAAATATCTCAATCCAAGTTCCACATCCACCACAAGGGAAGTGATTTGAGTGCATATACAATCAATAAAAACCTTGTTAATAGACATAAGGGATATAGAATATTTTCTAAGATTGACAAGCATACTTGCAGCGCCTCCAAATATTTTGAGAAGGCTATGTCATACAATAGCTTATCTCTTGGTACCCTTTGAAAAGAGTAAAATGTCATCAACAAAAAACAAATGGGTGATATGAAAAACACCTCCAACATACAATGCTTTAAGGGAACCCCTTCTTTTTGCATGAAGAATAAGCCTACTCAAAACCTCAACCACCAGAATGAACAAAATAGGAGCTAAAGGGTATCCATGCCTAAATCCTCTTCCAGGTCTGAAACATTTGGAAGTAGAACTATTAACAAGAACAACAAATAAAATTAAAGTGACACATAACATTACCCAGATCACAAAATGGGTATCAAACCCCACTTGGATAAAAATTATCCTTAGAAACAACCAATTCACTCTATCATAAGCGTTTGAGATGTCCACTTTAATAATCATAGTTGGAGACTACCTCAGCTTCATAGTATGCATTATTTCCTGAGTGACACCAATGGAATCTTGAATTTGTCTAGTAGACAGGAAAGCAAACTTCTCCTGGGAGCCACTAAAAGCATACCTTTGATCCTAGTAGTTATGACTTTAGCAATAATTGTGTAAATGCAGTTGCATAATGATATTGACTTGAATTCCTCCATACTTGATGGCTTATAGGCCTTAGGAATTAAGGTGATAAAAGTGGCATTGTAAGATGCTAAAATTTGGCCATTGACCCTTGAATCCTCAATAACCTTTAATAAATCATCTTTGAATACATCTATCAAAGATGGAAAAAATTTAGAGGACCAAACATCAAGGCTAGGGATCTTATCATTTTACAAGTTAGAGAGAGCAACCTTTAATTCCTCTATTGTGACAGGATCCTGAAGAGTAGTGCTTTGTTATTTATTAATAAATGAAGGATACCTCTCAGTAACAATCAACATTTGGATAATAGAATCTCTCTTATCTTACTAGAATATTTATTTGAAGTAGTTAATGTTAAGGAAATGTAACTGTGGAACATATTCTATTTTTGTATTATTATTATTATTACCCCTTATGGATATGTTGTTCCTTCGATTAGGGATTCCATTTATGTAATTGGTCATGTAAAGTCTTGAGGTAAAACCTCTGTTGTAATTCAGGTCCATAGTATCCCCAAAAGTATTATTAAAATGTAATTTTGAGTCTTCCAAGGAAAGTTGGCCCTGACAAAAAGGAGAAGTTGGCCCTATTGGGTTATTAAGCCTCTCAACTGATTAGTATAAATAGGAGAGGCACCTCCCTCATTTGGAAAATCAGAGCACTCAAGAAAGTTCACTATAGAGAGGAGAAACATTCTTTCTGAGGAGGAGGAAGTTGTCTAGTATTATTCTTTGGGTATTACACTGTACTTGGTTGAAGTCCATATTGAGGAATTTTTGTTGGGTTTTCTTCCCCACGAGGGTTTCCCAGGATAAATATTTATGTTTTGTTATTCATTTGATGTGCTTGGTATTCTTTTAGTGATCCTTTTTTTTGCATAACAAATTTTAAAATATTATCATGGTATCAAACCCAACCTGAAAGAAGACATTGTGCAAACAGTTTTCCCTTGGTTCAAAAAGAAAGGGCTCACTATTGAAGACACCTCCTTCCACAAACCAGTCAAAAAATTAGAACCATTCAACTCTCCCTAGGAGGACGCATCTTCATGTCGAAGCAGTTCTCAATTCTATGGATTTTCATTTTCTGGCCTACCACTACTATGGGGAGAAACCAGGGAACCATATTTTTCAAGGTTCCAACCATAGATTCCAGAAAAAAAGATACAATATAGCTCACCTTGGGGAGGCACGTCTTTTCCTCCAATCATATCTACAAGTGATATCAATTGGAAAATTAGGGTTTTCTAGTCAAACCCTAATTCATTCTGAAGCAGATTCCAAAAGAAGTCCTCAAATTGGTAAGTTATATCTCCTATATTTACATTTGAGGTTCTCATTCATTAAAGATGACAAACAATACCAAGCTTTATGAAAATCTTGAGGGAGCAGATAACTTCAGAGCATGGAAGTACAGAGTCATGTTCATCCTTGAAGAACATGACCTAGAAGTCTATATCAAAGATGAGGTCAAGGAACTAGAGGGAGATGAGAAAAAAAGGCACAAGAAGGGTATGATTAAATCCAAGAGGATAGTAGCTGATATATCAAGGATCATTTGATCCCCCAAGTGTCTACAAAGAATAATCCAAATCAAATGTTTGATGCACTAACCAGTCTATTTGGAGGCAAGAACATCAACAAAAGAATGACCTTGATAAACCAACTTAAGGGTGTGAAGATAGAGAAGATATAATCTATGCAATCATACTTCTCAAGAGTATCTCAGATTAAATAACAGTTAGAATCCATTGGTGACATGGTGGAATAAATAGAAGTAGTGATGACCACCCTAAATGGTCTCCCGAGAGAATGGGATTCCTTGATTAGAGGAATATGTGCTAGAAGAAAGTTAACCAAGTTCATCAAACTATGGGGAGAACGTGTACAAGAAGAAGGGAGGATAGAAAATAGATAAGAGAAGCTAAATGATAATGAATATCAAGCTCTAACTACTCATGCAAAGATTAAAAGAAACAAAAGAAATTTTTGTAAAGTGTATAAAAGAGAGGTTGGGTGCCTCATTTACACACGCGGCTCAACATGAAAGTTCTCCTAATGAAGGAGAATTTTGCTCCAGTAGGAGAAGCGATATTTTTGGGGGGTTTTCTATTAGAGAGGCATTCTTCTTTCTCTCTCTCTCCTCTTGTACTATGTTCTCAAGATTGATCATCTATATACGAAGGTTGTTGGGTTTTCTCCCTATTGGGTTTCCCAGGATAAACTCTTTTGTTCTTTGTTTATTTTCCTTTTCTTTCTTCTATATATACTATTATTCATATGCAATAAATTTATACTACTATAATATTGTAAAATATAACACCTTGTACATAAGGTTTTCACCTTGAATATTCTGAAGACAGTTTAGACTCACAAAAGGAAGCAATGATCTAGATTCATGTTTATTTAGGTTCATTTATGGTTAGTTGTTTGAGCAAGCCCTTATTAGAGGAGAGACTCCAAATGTAAAAAGAGTATATTATGTTTAGCATAGAACACTTTCATTGGTAACAAGGAGTGTTGGACTTTTAATACCTCAAGAAGTCTCTAGTAGATTTCCACTAATGGAAACAACAAGTAGAGAAGATATGTGTGCATTTAGAGAAGTTATAGTGGTAGGTACTCTAGTAAATATTTTGTATAGTGGTCTCTGCAATAGCCTTAATGACAAAAAAAAACATTTTTGTTAAACAATAATGAGGGCATAAGAGAAATTATGGACGATCCAAAGATAGAGATAACATGCATGTGTTATCCTCAATTTACTTCTAATGTGGATGCTTGTAACATTAAATTAGCAGTTTAGTTCTATTTTTGAATTTGCTTAAGTTACTTAGGGTTCTTTGCATGTGGAAAGTTTCTAAGATTAGATGGGTTATAAATCCTTAGAAGAGAGAGATGCATGCACACATACTTGAGCTCTCATCCAGTGAGTGCACCTTCCTAAGAATAGTTCTTCAATGCAATATGAGGGCACTAATCCCAAGGCCAGGAATAGATATCAGGTTTTGATTTATTTCAATGAAATATTTATTATGCATGTGTCAAGATTCATTGTACCTTCTAATCTTTAAAGAATAAGGTTGGGTTATATGTTTTATTAATTCATATTTTCAAAGTAGGAAGTAGTGGATGAAGGGTAGATTTTGAATATTTAGTCCAACTCATGTTTTTAATATTAGTGAATAGTAATGTGATTTTAGTTTTATATATGTGTACTTGTTGATACTTTCAAATCTGTGTACTTTTTTTTTTGCATAACAACTTTTAAAATATTAACATGGTATCAGACCCAACCTGAAAGAAGACATTGTGCAACAGTTTTCCCTCGGCTCAAAAGGATAGGGCTCACTATTATGAACACCTCCTTCCAAAAATCATTGAAAAAATAAGAACCACTCAAATCTTCCTAGGAGGGCACATCTTCCTGTCGAAGCAGTTTTCAATTCTATAGATTTTCATTTTCTGACCTACCACTGCTATCGGGAGAAAATAGGGAACCATATTTTTCAAGGTTCCAACCATAGATTCCAGAAAAGCAAGATACAATATAGCTCTCCTTTGGGGAGGCACATATTTTCCTCCAATCATCTCTACAAGTGATCTTAGTTGTAAAATTAGGGTTTTCCAGTCAAACCTTAAGTCATTCTGAAGTAAATTCCAGAAGAAGTCCTCAAATTGGTAAGTTCTATCTCCTATATTTACATTTGGTGTTCTCATTCATTAAAGATAACAAATAGTACCAATCTTGATGAAAATCTTGAGGCAGCAGAGAAATTCAGAGCATGGAAGTACAATTTCATGCTCATCCTTGAATAACATGACCCAGAAGGCTATATCAAAGATGAGGTCAAGGAACCAGAGGGAGATGAGAAAAAAGGCACAAGAAGGATATGATAAAATCCAAGAGGATCATAGTTGATTCTATCAAGGATCATTTGATTCCCCAAGTGTCTACATAGAACACTCCAAAGTAAATGTTTGATGTACTAACCAGTTTGTTTGAAGGCAAGAACATCAACAAAATAATGGCCTTGAGAAACCAACTTAAGGGTGTGAAGATACAAAAGATATAATCTATGCAAACATACTTCTCAAGAGTATCTCAGATCAAAGAACAATTAGAATCCATTGGTTACATGGTGGAAGAAATAGAAGTGGTGATGACCACCCTAAATGGTCTCCCGAGAGAATGGGATTCCTTCATTAATTAGAGGAATATGTGCTAGAATAAAGTTAACCAAGTTCAGCAAACTATGGGAATAATGTGTACAAGAAGAAGGAAGGATAGAAAATAGAGAAGAGAAGCTAAATGATAATGAATATCAAGCTCTAATTTCTCATGCAAAGAATGAAAGAAACAAAAGGAAGAGCCAAAGATCACCTTCGAGAAGACCACTATACTTCAAAAGAGGTAAGAAACCTAGAAAGGATTACTCATCCTTTGAATGCTATTCATGTCATAAGATGGGACACATTGCTATAAATTTTCCTCCTAAGAAATATTAGTTCAAGAATAAGAACCGAAAGTACCATGGCCGCGCAACTGAAAAAAATGAATCAAATAAGGAGAGGGATAGAGAAAATAAAAACTCTAGTGAAGAGCATGTCCTAATTTCAACTCTCACAGGATCAATCTCCCATGGAAGTGACATTTTCCCTATAGATAGTGGTGCTTCCAAACATATGATAGGTCACAAAGATTCACTCTCATGTCTTACCCAAAAACACTATTCACACAAGGTACAACTTGGATATGATTATCAGTACCCCATCAAAGTAATGGGAGAAGCCTCTTACAACTTAAAATACGAAAATTCCATGAAGATGAAAGAAGACTTATATGTTCCAGGTTTGAAGAATAATCTTGTTTCTATTTTATCTCTAGATAAGAAAGGTTTTAGAGTTTCTTTTGTATATGGCGAAGTTATTATTTGGCTGAAAGGAAAGACAATAGATTATTATACTGTAATTGGTGTTGAAGAAGGAGGACTCTACAAATTGAAGGGGCACACATATTCATCCCTTACAGTGAGTACCATCAACCCATGTGAACTTTGGCATAGAATACTTGCTCATCTAAACTACAAAGAATTTCCAATTGTGAGCAAGGTAATGACAGGTCTACCAGAGATCTAGATCAATCATAAAGGATTATGCAAAGTATGTGCTCAAGGAAAGAACACCGAGAACCCACTCCCAAGCAGTAAAGAACAAATCAAAAGGGATCTTGGATATTATCCACTCATATGTGTGCAGACCAGTGTCAGCTACTTCCTTAAACATGTATGTGTACTATGACTCTTTTATTGATGACTAATCTCATAATACTTGGATATATTTCTTGAAAGGAAAAGATAAAGTATTTAAAAAATTCAAGGAATTTAAAAATCTTGTGTAAAATATATTTGAAAAGAAGATCAAGACCTTAAGATTAGATAATGGAGGAGAATTCACTTCAAATGAATTCAAGGAATTTTGTAAGGAAGTCGATATTAAGAGGGAGCTTACCACACCCTATAATCCCCAACAAAATGGAGTGACGAAAAGGAAGAATAAATCCATCATGGATGCAATTAGAGAAATTATCTATGATCAAGATCCACCTATGCATTTATGGGACGAAGTAGAAAGAACCACGGTATATGTACAAAATATAATATCTCAGAGTGCTCTTGGAAACAAAACCATAGAAGATATGTTCACTCATGAAAATCCCGAAGTAAGCCACCTAAATATATTCGATTGTTCCATGTACTGACATGTTCCAAAGGAGAAAAGATAAAAAATGGACTCTTCGGGAAAGAAGAGAATTTTTGTTGGATACATTGAACAGTAAAAATCTTATAGAATCTACATTCTAGGATTTCATCAAATCGAGATCAGCAGAGATGTTACATTTGATGAATACACATCCTTCACCAAATCTAGAAATATCTATGCAAATGAAGATCATGAAGAAGAGAAGGAGGATTCTAGAAACACATAAGCCACCAAACCACCAGTTAGATAAATTGAATAAGATCCTATACCATAATATATTGACATGGCATATCCCTAAGGACCCATGGAAACACCTCAGGAGATGATTTCAAGACTAAATTGGGCTCGTGATATAATAAGAGAAGCAAGAATATATGGTGCACAAGAAGTAAGTAAGGGACAAAGAATATACTCTAAGTATGTGGCATTAATCTCCAACCTTGTTGATGAAGAACCCACATGCTTTGAAGAAGTTTCAAAGAAGAAGGAATGGATGAAAGCCATGATCGAATAATACCAATCCCTAATAAAGAGTGATGTTTGGGATTTGGTTCCAAGACCAAAGGACAAGTTAGTAGTTTCTTCAAAATGAATTTTCAAGACAAAGCATTCAAGAGATGGCAGTATTGAAAATTTCAAGGAAATATTTTTCGCACGAGGATTTTCACAAAAAGAAGGAATTGATTATGAAGAAACCTTTGTACTAGTAGAAAGATATATGTCTATGAGAACTATCCTTGACTTGGAATCCAAGATGAAATAGAAGCTATATCAAATTGATGTAGAAACAACCTTCCTAAATGGTGTCATAGAAGAAGAAGTATATATTGAATGCACTAAGATTTGAAACTCGCGACGAGGAGCAATATTTATGCAGATTAAATAAATATCTATATGGGTTAAAATAAGCACCCAGAGCATGGTATGGAAGAATCGATGGATTCCTTATGAAATTGGGCTTTACCAAAAGTAAAGATGATTCTAGCCTTTACTATAAGGTTTTAAATGATGGCATCATGATATTACTATTATATATGGATGATCTATTTTTTATAGGAGAAGAGAAGCTCATCAGCATGTAAGAAGAAACTTATGGAAAAATTTGAGATTAAAGACCTTGGCATGATGCATTATTTCTTACATCTTGAAGTATGGCAGTTTCCGTATGAGATTTTCCTAAACCAAGGAAAATATACATTTGAGATCCTAAATAGATTTGGGATGTTGGATTGCAAGGAAATGAACACTCCAACGGTGAAAAACCTGAATCTCTTGAATGACGACTCTTCATAAAGAGTAGATGTCACATTATACAGATAGATTATTGGCTCACTAATGTATTTGACAAATACAAGACCAGATATATGCTTTGTTGTGAACACTTTAAGTCAGTATATGTTGGATCCCAGACATGTTCATCTATTTTTAGCAAAACATGTGATGAGGTACCTAAAGGGTACATTGGATTGTGGACTGAGATATGCACCTGACAGTGAGTTCTGATTGTATGGCTATGCTGATTCAAATTGGGCAGGAAGTGTTGAAGACAAAAAGAGCACTTCAGGATGTTGTTTCAGTTTGGGATCGAGTAAGATATCATGTCTTAGTAGAAATAAAACCAGTGTTTCCCTCAGAACATCTGAGGATGAGTACATTGTAGCATGTTCGACGTGTAGTGAAGCAGTATGAATTTGCAAGTTATTGGTATAATTGTTTTATGTTGAGATGGATGCAACTTATATTTATTATGACAACCAGAGTTGCATCAATCTAATAGATAACTCTATTTTTCATGATAATTCAAATCATATAGAGATAAAGTATCACTACATCCAAGATATGGCGCAGAGATGAGTCATGAAGCTCCAGTATGCTCCTAAAGAGGAACAAGTTGTTTATTTGTTGACTAATCCTTTGTCTCATGTAAAGTTTGATCACTTTCGAGACAAGATTGGTGTAGTTCTAAAGGACCTCCATGGAAAGAGGGAGTTATGGTAATATTATTATTTAGGATGAGATGGAATTCATATGCCAGTATAGAGAAGGGAAGTTGACTTTATCAATATGCCTACAGATATTCATAAGGTTCAGCATTAATTTGTGGATGAGTGTATCCAAGCATTCACTTGCTAAGGATGGTCCTTCAAACAAGAACACTCTCTTGTTGAGAGTGGTACTAACACTTATCGGGTAAGGATAGTCTTGCATATGATAGTACTCTCATATGGAGAGTGGTCCTACATTCATTTGCGGGCAAGATCTTGCATTCATTTGTGGACGATAGTATCCTAGTTGAGGATGGTTAAACAAGAACACTCTCTTATTGAGAGTTGTCAAAATAATGTAACTTCAGAAGATATTCTAGATTTATTGTATTCTACCTTTCAGAGACGAGTTTTTTCTTGTTAGAGTCATTGAAGGATGCAATGTAAACTTCTGAATGTAAGTCGGGTCAATAGTACCCAAGTGTCAATATAATAAATGCTATTTATGGTGTCTAGTTGGACAAGTTGGCCTAGTCAGCTAGTGAAGTTGGACCCACCAAGTTAGAGTTCAAGTCAACAGAATAATATAAATAGGGAGGTGCTCCCCTTCATTTGTACTCACTCACTCAATCATTTTTCAAGAGAGAGAAGAACTAGTGCTCTAGAAAGAAGTTAGAAGCAGTTGTTTGGGTTTTTCACTGCTTTAGTCGAGATCTATACTGAGGAAGTTTTGCAGGGTTTTCTTCCTTTTGGTTTCTGCGAGGAAAAACTTTGTGTTCTTTTGTTCTTATGTTTTCTATGCATGTTGTTCTTTGAGTGATCTTCTAGTAATTTGTTTTAATATGTCATCTAATCAAATTTAAAAAACTTAACATGGTATCAAAGCCACCCTGAAAGGAAGCACTGTAGAGATAAGGTTTGTCATTCTGAACAAATACCTCAACAGATAAGCCAGGAAAGAGGGCTCCCTCAACTCGCCCTTAAAGAGCACATATTTTTGTGAAGATATATCCACAATCCAAGAATTTTCTGTTTTTGACCAGTTATTGTTGCTGGGACAAAGTAGGGTTGCAATTTTTCTAAGACTCCATCATCAATCCCGAGAAACGCAAGTTATAGTCGACCTCGCCTCAAGGAGGCACATATTTTCCACCTCTTAACCCTATTAGGGTTTCCAGTTGAGAAACTAGGGTTTCTACATCAAAACCTAGGTCAACCAGAAGGAGGTCAACCAGGAATTGTTTTCTTCAAGTAAGTACTCTTCCTCATTTTTCCATTTGAAGTTCTAATTCTGTTGAAGATGACTAAGAACACCAAGCTAGATGAAAATATTGAATGTGCTGAAAACTTGAGAGCATTGAAGTATAGGATCATGCCCATCCTACAAGAGAATGATCTAGACAAGTTTGTGAAGGAGGAAGTGAAAGAACCAGAACAAAAGGAGGCTAAGTCCAAACATAAGAAGGAAATACCATTGATGATGCAGTAGAAATTGGAATTGAATAAGGAGGACTCTATAAAATAAAGGGACATGCAGATTCAACATTAGCAACCAGTACAATAAATCCATGTGAGCTTTGGCATATAAGGCTTGCTCATATTCATTACAAATCTATACCAATAGTAAGAAAGGTTGTGATTGGTCTACCAGGAATTCAGATAGAACATGAAGGAGTATGCAAAGGATGTGCACAAGGAAAGAATACTAATAATCCCTATCCAAAAAGTGACAACAAATCAAAAGGGATCTTAGATATTATCCATTCAGATATATGCGAGCCAATGCAAACAAATTCATTAAGAGGGTATGTTTACTATGCTTATTCTATTGATGACTACTCCCGCAACACTTGGATATATTTTTTGAAAAAGAAGGATGAAGTGTTTGAAAGGTTTAAAGAATTTAAGGCCCTAGTAGAAAATCTCTCTAAGAGGAGCTTAAATATTTTGAGGTTGGATAATGGATGAAAGTTCACATCAAATGAATTCAACGATTTCTGCAAGGAAGTTGGGATTAAGAGGGAGCTCACCATTCCCTATAATCCTTAACAAAATGGTGTGGCGGAAAGAAAGAATAGATATATCATGGAAGATGTAAAAGCTATGATACATGATCAAGATATACCAATGTACCTGTGAGAAGAAGCATCCAGAACAACAGTATATGTACAGAATAGAATTTCCCACCGTGCCATTCAGAACAAAACCCCAAAAGAAATTTTTTCCGAAGAAAATCCTGAGGTAAGCCACCTAGAGATATTTGGTTTTCCTGTGTACATTCATATTCCCAAGGAGAAAAGAAAAAAGCTAGATCCTTCAGGAAAGAAGGGATTGTTTATAGGATATAGTGGACAGTAGAAATCCTATCGAATCTATATCCCATGATAGCGTCATATTAAACTTAGCAAAGATGTAACATTTGACGAAGATACCGCTTTCAGAAAGTCAAAGAAAGGTAAGGAAGATGAAGAGGAAAATGAAACTCCCAAAGCTGCAGAGAGTCATAAACCAGTTAGGAATGAAGAAGAAAGTCAGATACCTGAGGATAATGATATGACCAAACTTTAGTTTCCAGAAGAATTACCCATTGAAATGATTTATCAAAAGAGAAAGCCGTCCTAGTATCGAGATGTAATTGAAGAAGAAAAAATGCATGGTGTTCCAGAAGGAACCATTAGATAAATAAAGAAGCCAAATTCATATCCTAGTTATATGGGTTTGATGAGTTATCTAGTTGATAAAGAACCAACATGTTTTGAAGAAGCAACAAAATAGAAGGAATGGTTTGATGTAATGGTCGAGGAATACCAATCCATAATAAAGAATGATGTGTGGGATGTTAGAATAGTAGAGTCAAGCTAAACTAGTTAACCTATCTAAGAAACCAACAACATATCATAAAAGACAAGAACAGGAAAAGAAAAGGACAACAGAACACCGATATGCGTGGTTCACCCTAATGGGTTACATCCACAAGAAGGTAGTCTTCTATTATCTCTAGAATGTCTTCTCCAACATTACAAGAGAGAAAAGCACAAATACCCCAAAGAATATAGATTATGTACAATAGTGTCACAATAGTACCACTACTAAATCAAGAATGCATGATATGTAGGGACTCACTTGACCCTATTATATACTAAGAGATGAGGAGGAATTACTCTCACATATTGCATGTGGGATAATATAATTCTCCAAAATAACATCTCTTAATACAATACCATGGACAAATACTCTACACAAGTAAATACAACACCATATAACTATGGGTTAAATGTATTACTCTTTTACATAAGATTGTAGACAACTTCCAACATAATACAAAGACATTATTACCTTCCAAGGAATATAATGTATTCCAACATGGAAAATAGTACCAAGACCAAAACACAAGTCAGTGGTATCCTCGAAGTGTATCTTCAAAACAAAGCATTCCGCAAATGGTAGTATAGAAAAGTACAAGGCAAGATTCCTAGCTAGAGGGTTCTCCCAAAAGGAAGGAATTGATTATGAAGAGACCTTTGCTCCAGTATCTAGGTACACTTCAATTAGAACTGTCTTTACCTTGGCTTCCAAAAGAAGTGGAAGTTACATCAAATGGTTGTAAAGACATCTTTTTTAAATCTCTTGATAGAAGAAGAAGTGTATATCGAACAACCACAAGGTTTCGAGACTAATGATTGGAAATATTATGTATGCAAACTGAAGAAAGCATTGTATGGGCTAAAACAAGCACCCAGAGCATGGTACGGAAGAGTAGATGGATTCCTGATGAGTTTAGGCATTACCAAGAGTAAGGAAGATTCTAACCTTTACTATAAGGTTGAGGATGATGAGATTATGATATTACTATTATATGTGGATGACTTATTCTTAACGAGAGAAGATAAGCCCATCAACGAATGCAAGAAGAAGCTTGCTGTAGAATTTGAGATAAAAGACCTTGGAATGATGCATTAATTTCTAGGTCTTGAAGTTTGGAAATATCCAAATGAGATTTTCCTAAACCAAGGAAAATATATAGTGGAAATTATAAAGAGGTTTGGAATGTTAGATTGTAAGGACATGACTACTCTGGTGACAACAAACTTGAAGTTATTGTATGATGATACTTCGGAAACGGTATATGCCACCTTGTATAGACGATTATTGGTTCATTGATGTACTTAACCAATACAAGACCAGATATATGTTTTGTTGTAAACACACTAAGTCAATACATGGTGAATCCGAAGCATATTCAACTGATAGGAGAAAAACATGTGATGAGGTATCTAAAGGGAACTTTAGATTATGGGCTCAGATATACATGAGATGGTGAGATCAGATTAGATGGGTTCATAGACTCAGATTGGGAGAGAAGTGCTAAATACAGAAAGAGCACCTCAGGTTCTTCTTTTAGTTTGGGATCGGGCATGATCTCATGGTTCAGTAGAAAGAAGACCATTATTGCACTTAGCACAGCGGAAGAAGAATACATTGTTGCTTGTTCAGCTTGTAGTGAAGCAGTGTGGCTTCAAAAGGTGTTGGCAGGTTTATTTAATGAAGAGATAGATGTTACTGATATCCTTTGTGATAATCAAAGTTGTATCAAGATGACAGAAAATCTAGTATTTCATGATAAGTCAAAACATATTGAAGTGAGATATCACTTCATTTGGGACATGGTTCACAAAGGAGCTTTAAAGCTCAAGTATGTTCCTACAGAAGAACAAGTGGTATATGTGTTGACTAAGCCTCCGACTCATGTAAAGTTTGAATACTTTCAAGACAATATTGGTGTAGTCCAAAATGACCTCTCTCGAAAGAGGGAGTGATTGTAGATGGAAGAAGGATGCATTGGTGCGTAGCTCAGTCTAGAGCAGGGTAATTTTGGATAGGATTGTTTGGCATGAAAGGATTAGTCAAACGAGGCATGTTGATCCTGGGGGGATTAGTATGTGTAGATATATCAGTTTAACCCAAGTGATTTTGTAAGCCAAGACAAGGCTTGTTGATCCCCAAGAAGATCCATCTATCTAACTAGGCTTCTTGGCTCGAAAGGGTTAGTAAGTTAGACAAAATTCCTGGGTGGATCTACTAGAGAACTCACCATGATGCTGCTCCAAGATAGTTAGAGGGTAGGATGGTTGTTACAGTATTTCTATATTGTTGATTAATGAGATGTTTTCTTTCAATAGTGTTATACTGATGATTGTTGAGTTGTTTAGTTCAGTATTTTTATACGGATGACTGTTGAGATGATTATTTCATCATTGGTATGTTGATTGTTGAGATGGTTGATTCAGTGTTGTTATACTGATAGTAGTTTCAGTATGGGTTATACTGATGATTGATGAGATGCTTGAAGAGATGTTTATAATGTTGTCACATTGTTGATTGCTGAGATGATTGTTGATATGTTTGCATTTTTGTCACAATGTTGATTACTGAGATGATTGTTGAGAAGTTTGCAGTGTTGTCACACTAATGATTGTTGAGATGTTTACAGATGATTGCTGAGATTCTTAACTGATGATTTCCGAGATGATAGACCGACAGATGTTGAGATATTTATTGAGGTAGTTTCAGTGTTGTTACACTGATTGATGTGATAGTTTATGTATTCATATACTGATGTGACAGATTCAGTATCTCTATACTGATGATGATGTTTATGATGATTATGTCCCAGCATCTCTATGCTGGTAATGCAGATGATGATCTAGCACTACAGATGATTTCATTTTTAGCACTAACATGCTAATGAAGTTGTTGATTGTTTCAGTATTTACATACTGTTAATGTAGATGATGATGTTTCAGTATTTCCATATTGAAGATACATATGATGATGTTTCAGTATTCCCATATTGAAGATACAGATGATGATGTTTCAGTATTTTCATACTGAAGATGCAGATGATGATACTTATGATGTAGATGATGATGTTTTTAGTATTCACATACTAGAGATGCAGATGATTATGTTTCAATATTCACATACTGAAGATGCAGATGATGATGGTTCAGATGATGGTTCAGTGGTTACACATTGATGTTGGCAAGTGGATGATTCAAAAGATGTTCCAATATTCACATACTGATACTATAGAAGATGATCTAAAAGATGATTCAACATTCATATGCTGATGTTGCAAGAGATAGTCCATAAAATGGCAAGAAGATGATTGAAGAAAGATGATTGCAGAAGAAGATCCAGCTGAGATCGATGATGAATATGTATGATGATGTATCAAAACTTCCTATGACATATAGAGTCTCACCAGTCAGTTGTACAGTTGTAATAGTAGCAGTTGCTACTATGGTTGAATACCTTCATAATTAAGAGGGAGTGTTAAAATAATGTAACTTCGGACGATATTCTATATGTATTGTATTCCTCCTTCCTGAGATGATTTTGGTCTTGTTAGATTCATTGAAGGATGCAATGTAAACCTTCAAATGTAAGTCAGGTCAATAGTACCCAAGTGTCAATATAATAAATGTTATTTGTGGTGTCCAATTGGACAAGTCGGCCCAGCCAGCTAGTGAAGTCGACCCCACCAAGTTAGAGTTCAAGTCAACAAAAGAATATAAATAGGTAGGTGCTCCCCTTCATTTGTACTCACTCACTCAAGCATTTTTGCAAGAGAGAGAAGAACTAGTGCACCAGAAAGAAGTTAGAAGCAATTGTCTAGGTTTTACACTGCTTTGGTCGATACCTATACTAGGGAAGTTTTGCGGGGTTTTCTCCCTTGTGGTTTCCTTGAGGAAATTTTTTTTGTTCTTATGTTCTTATGTTTTATGTTCACGTTTTTCTTTCAGCGATCTTCTAGTACTTTTTTTAAAGATACCATCTAAGAAAATTGATAAAACTTAACAAGAGTGGTCCTAGCACTTGTCGGCTAAGGATGGTCTTGTAGACGACGGTACTCTGATATGGAGAGTGGTCCTGCATTCATTTGCAAACAAGATCTTGCATTCATTTGCGAACGATAGTATCCTAGTAGAAGATGGTCCTGCATACAAGAACACTCTCTCGTTGAGAGTGCTCCTAGCACTTGACGGATGAGGATGGTCTTGTCGATGATAGTAATATCATATGGAGAGTGGTCCTGCATTCATTTGCAGATGAGATCCTACATTAATTTGTGGATGACAATATCTTATTTGAGGATGGTCTCATGGACAAGAACAATCTCTTATTGAGAGTGGACCTATCACTTTCTAGTTGAGGATGGTCCTTGTTGATGAATTTGTAACTTTGAAATGTATTCATCTGTATATCTTATCTATTGTACCTCGATGTTTATTCTGGGATGTGTCTGTAATGTATTTGAGTCGTTCCATGCCCCAATGTTCCTATCGGGAGGTTCTATAATGTAAACAAATCATGTCAAGTCATTGTGGGTAACCCTCCTATTGGTCAAGGGTTAAAGTCCCCACAGTTGTGGGGCCCTAGGGTTATTAGAATATCCTAGAGAATTCGACCCTAGGTTAGTCATTGTAAGTTGGGGCAATAGTCCCCACCATTTTGTTAAGTATAACCCTCCTTATTGGTCGGAGGAGGCAAAGTCCCCACAAGTTGTGGGGCACTAGGGTTATTAGACACTCCTAGAGATGTCGGCTCTAGTAAGTAATTGTTAAGTGAGGTCGACATGTTGGAGTGGGTTTCAAGTGAACAAAAGAATATAAATAGAGAGAGAGCCTCTCTATTTATCACACACACACACTCACTCATTGGTGCACATGAGTGAGAAAGAAGTTGTTGGGATCAGAGAGAGAGACTACTACTATCGAGAGATCATATTTATGTTTTCATGTTTTACTTTTGGTGCTGATTCTATCTCTGAGGAAGTTGCGGGGTTTTATCCTTTATGGTTTCCCTGAGGAAAATTATTTGTGTCTCTTGTCTCTTGTGTTTTATTGTTGTGCATGTTATTCTCTCAGTTAAAGATCCTAAGATCATAATGCTAGCTTGAATGATAAAAATCTAACATGGTATCAGAGCTAACCTAAGAAGAAGACATTGTGTAGCTACAGAAGCTAGGGATTCTTAATTTTTGGGTCTCTCTCCATAATCCATCAAGAAACGTATGCTAGGCTAACTCTCCATTGAAGGGCACATCTCTCTGTCGAAGTAGAATTCGATTCTAAGCATTTTCAGTTTTTGGTGCGGGAAATTAGGGCTTCTTATAGAAGAATAATTTTTGAGTGAGCCCGGCATAGGATTTCTATTCTCATAAAAATCAAATTTTAGAGACTTGGTTCAAGATTTTTGGTTCGATGAAACTCCGAGAAAGTCAAACCCTAGTTTGACCCTGAGCTGGAAAAACCCTAAATAGTAAAATTGATACATTTAGGTACATTCGCTATATCTCAAGATTGGAGAAGGATCAAGAGCTAAAACTTTCACCGGCCGAATATAAAATATTTATTTCCATTTTTTCCAAAATTCAGCCTCATATTCTCTATATTCTGGGAGATATGATCCCTCCAAGTTAGGGTTCCATCCTCTTCCAGGATTCATCCCTAAACAAGACACCTCTGGAGAATTGCTATATCTTGGGCTAAAAAGCTCCAAATGAAATTCCTAAAGATAGAGAAAAAAGGGCAGGGAATGCAATTTTTGCGGTCCAATTTTCAGACCTCGAAGATGAAACAGTGACACGTGGTAGTCCGTACAACTTCGTTGTTCTGAACAGTCCTGAAACAAATCACCTTGGGAAAATGATCATAAATCCCAATTGGTGAAACCAATTCTAATGAAACATTTGGTGCTGGAATATGGACATGTGAGGCTACCTTAGTGCAAATTATTAGACATATAGGAGTAGTAATTTCGGATATACCGCAGAAATAGTAACAGAAATTTCTGCAGAAGAAATTGGAAAACTAGGGCTTCCTGTTCCTGGTGCTTCCCTCCACTGTTTTCAGAAAAGGAGTACATTAGACAGCTCAACTCGAAGAGATATATATTTCTATACAATTATATCTGAAAGATTCCAATTTTTTAAAATTAGGGTTTCTCTGACAAACCCTAAATCAACCAGCTCCGGAACCAGGACGGACACCTCAAATCGGTAAGATCTAATCTTTTGCTATTTTCATTTGAGGTTCTCATTTCAAAGTGATCTATCACATCAACTTGGTGAATTTGAAAACTTCCAAGCATGGAAGTATGTGATCTCTCTGAAGAAAATGAATTCGACACCTACATGAGTAGAGAGGTTCCAGTTCCAGAGGGATATGGGGCTAGAAGCCTTACACCAGAAGAACTTGGTAAAGGCCAAGAAGATCATTGTTGATTTAATCACGAATCACCTTATAGCACAAGTGTCTTCCCTAAAGACACCTGAATATATGTTTGATTCCTTGACCAAGCTATTTGAAGGGAAGAACATAAATTGAAAGATGAGTCTAAGAAACCAGTTGAAGAATGTGAAGATCCAGAATGCAGAGACCATACAGTCATACTTTACAAGGGTCTCTCAAATCAAAGAACAAATTGAAGCGGTAAAAGAAGAAGTGAAGAATGCAGAAGTGGTGATAGCCACCTTGAATGGCCTCCCAAGATCATGGGATTCATCCATGCAAAGAATGTGTTCCAGAAGAAAGTGATTACTTTCAACAGACTCTAGGAAGAAGAATAAGCTCGACTCATAGTAAGAGAAAAGAAGATGGGAGAAAATGAAGATAAAGATTTCATGATTCAAAGAAGATATCTCAAGCAATGAGGAATATGAAGAACTCAACTCTTGAAGAACCTCTTATCCATCTTAGCATTTGGATAAGAAATTATGCTATTATGAATGAAGAAGATGATGAAGCTGAAGGCCCAAGAAGGAGTCTATCTACGAAACAAATAAAAGATAAGTATTCAATTGTCATTTCATGATATTGTTTTTGTTATGCATTCGTTTATATTCATTTGATGTATTATGCGTGATAGAATGCTTGCATTAATGACAGTATACTACTAATATGCATGTGATGGGTAAGTAGCTCATGGTGCTATACAACTCTCCAGTCCTGCTTATCTAGAATGAAACCTCTTTGATGACATATTGGATTAGTGCACAATCTCAATGTTGTCCTGGTAGAGATGGAAGGCATCTAGAAATTTTCCGTGAGATATGGATGAATGTTGTATTGGCTAAAGTAGTTGCATGATCATATATTTATGCATAAGAATTTTCCAATATGAATATTACTTATGAAATGTTTCTAACCATACAAATGCATTTGACTTGTAAGAAAGATCACGTAAAATCGCCTACAAGCAAAGGATGAGACTTGTTCCAAAGAACAAGTAACGACGATTCAAGATGAAGAATAATATGACGAATGCAGCGACATCATTGATGCAGAGCCTTCCAGCCATGAAGAAGTAACCAAGAATAAAGGGAAGACCAGTTCAAGAAGAATGATGTCCAGGATGCAGTATTGATACGTGAAGAGAATTTCGTAGTTCCATCATGCAGTAGATGGAAACATCGTGGGATACAAGGCAAGATTCGTAGCATGAGGCTTCTCACGAAAAGAAGGCATAGACTACAAAGAGACATTTGTAGCCAGTGGGAGTTTAAACACATACATGATGAGCTTGATGAAGATCTTAACCTTTTCTACAAGGTTGAATATGAAAGTCTATACACTAGATGGATACATAGAATATTAGTAGCATAGGAAGCTACTTGTCACTCTGGTACAGAATGTTTCAATGCATAGAGTACGAAAGATAGAGGGAGAATGATGCTCCGCTTCAGAGGGAGTGACTACAAAATATCCTGAGGTTCAACATGGTAGGACAAGATGGACAGATTACTGATGACTCTAGGCTTTACTAAGAGTAAAGCGGATTCCAACCTTTGCTTCAAGGTTGAAGGCGAAAGACCAGTGATGCTCCTTTTATATGTCGATGACTTGTTCCTGATAGAAACGAGGAACTCATTAAAGTTGCAAGAAGGAGACTTGCTGCCAAGTTCGAGATGAAGGACTTGGATATGATGGCATGGAGGTGTGGCAGAATATCCCTGGGACAAGGGAAGTATGCAGTAGATATCCTGAAGAGGTTCAGGATGATGGACTACAAGGCCATGACCACACCTATGGCATCGAACCTGAAGCTATTGAGTATTGCTTCATCATAGTCGGTTGATGCCACGATGTATCGTCAGATCATTTATTCCTTGATGTACCTGATGAATACGAGACCAGATATTTGCTTTGCTGTGAACACATTGAGACATGTTCACTTGATTGTTGCAAAGCATATTCTGAGGTACCTGAAGGGTACAGTTGATTATGGGCTCAAGTATGAGGTGAATCAGAAGATTAACCTGAAGGGTTATCTGGATTCGTATTGGGTAGGCAGTGCCATTGATAGGAAGAGCACTTCAAGGTGCTACTTTAGTATGAGATCAGGTGTGATCTCTTGGTTTGGCAGGATGGAGTCCTGCATGGCACTGAGTACAGCCGAGGCAAAAGATGTTGCCACTTGGGAGGTAGTATGTTTCTTTTGAAAACTAGTGTTTGATTTGATTGATCTGACTTGCATTTTGGTATGATGCAAAGAGGAGCAGTGAAGCTTCAGTTTGTGATCCAGATTGAGATCTCTTGAAAGAGGGAGTTCTAGCATAGCTGGTGAGACAGGTTGTCTGAGCATAAATCCTGGCGAAGCTCGTAGGTTGCTCAGACATAAACGATCATGTAGGTTGTCCTCAGATGTAATCGGTCTTGGCAAATCTCGTAGGTTATCCTTGGATGTAATCAAACCTGATGTGATTCTATGATAGAAATGGCCAGAGTGAAGTTTGAGTACTTCAAGGAGAAGCTTGGTGTTCTCCATATCGAGGTTCCTTCCAAAGGGAAGTGATGATTTCATGAGCCCTTTTGACATGGTGAGAGGATTGGTTCCTTCCATGGTCAGATATAAGTGTTGTGCCCTTCCGACATGGTGAGAGGATTGGTTCCTTCCATGGTCAGATGTAAGAGCTATGAAATGGTGAGAGGATTGGTTCCTTCCATTGTCAGATGTATGTGTGGATTCCACATCCAGCATGAAAAAGGTTTGGCTCTGTGAAGACACATCTAGTATGAAAAAGGACTAGCTCTATGTGGATGCCACACCCAGCATGAAAAAGGGTTGGGTCTGTGAAGACACATCTAGTATGAAAAAGGACTAGCTCTGTGTGGATGCCACACCCATCATGAAAAAGGGTTGGCTCCGTGAAGACACATTTAGTATGAAAAAGGACTAGCTCTGTGTGGATGCCACACCCAGCATGAAAAAGGACTAGCTCTGTGAAGACACATCTAGTATGAAAAAGGACTAGCTTTGTGTGGATGCCACACCCAGCATGAAAAAGGGTTGGCTCTGTGAAGACACATCTAGTATGAAAAAGGACTGGCTCTGTGTGGATGCCACATCTAATATGAAAAAGGACTAGCTCTATGAAGACTCATCCAGTATGAAACAAGACTGGCTTTGTGTGGATGCCACTTCTAGTATGAAAAAGGACTAGCTCTATGATGATACATCCAGTATGAAAAAGGACTGGCTCTGTAGATGTACATCCAGCATGAAAAAGGGCTGGCTCTGTAGAACTTCCTGTGATGAAAAGAATCATGAGATAGCACCCGCGATGATGATCCAGCAGTGATGATCCAGATCCAATGATGATCCAGATCCAGTGATGATGATCCAGATCTAGTAATGATCTAGATCCAGTGATGATGATCCAGATCCAGTGATGATCTAGATCCAGTGATGATGATCCAGATCCAGATGAAGATGACGAGAACTCAATGATGATCCAGATGATACAAAGAAGAAGACTTGTGCTGGTAAATTGTGTCGAGAGAATACCTTCCTAGTTAAGAGGGAGTGTTGATGAATTTGTAGCTTTGGAATGTATTCATCCATATATCTTATGTATTCTACCCCAATGTTTATTATGGGATGTGTCTGTAATGTATTTGATTCATGCCATGCCCCAATGTTCATATCGGGAGGTTCTATAATGTAAACAAGTCATGTCAAGTCATTGTGGGTAACCCTCCTATTAGTCAAGGGTTAAAGTCCCCACAGTTGTGGGGCCCTAGGGTTATTAGACTATCCTAGAGAAGTCGACCCTAGGTGAGTCATTGTAAGTCGGTGCAATAGTCCTCACCGTTGTGTTAAGGATAACCCTCCTTGTTGGTCGGAGGAGGCAAAGTCCCCACAAGTTGTGGGGCATTAGGGTTATTAGACACTCCTAGAGATGTTGGCTCTAGTAAGTAATTGTTAAGTGAGGCCGACATGTTGGAGTGGGTTTCAAGTGAACGAAAGAATATAAATAGAGAGTGAGCCTCTCTATTTATCACACACACACTCACTCATTGGGGCGCATGAGTGAAAGAGAAGTTGATGGGATCAGAGAGAGAGACTGTTGCTGTCGGGAGATCATCTTTATGTTTTCGAGTTTTACTTTTGGTGCTGATTCTATCTCTGAGGAAGTTGTAGGGTTTTCTCCTTTATGGTTTCCCCGAGGAAAATTCTTTGTGTCTCTTGTCTCTTGTGTTTTATTGTTGTGCATGTTATTCTCTCGGTTAAAGATCCTAAGATCATAATGCTAGATTGAATGATAAAAATCTAACAATCCTGTGGTCAATAGTACTCTCTTGATGAGAGTGTTCTTGCATTCACTTGTGGATGAGTTCCTGTATTCAATTGCATATTATGGTGTTCCAACACTGTTTATGTTGTGGGTGATTCAACTCAGTATTTTTATGTTGATGATATTGCAGGTGATGCTCGAGATGATGCTATAGATGATGATGTTTGAGATGATGCCAAAGATTATTATGCTCGAGATGATGCCAGAGATGATGATACTCAAGATGATGTATGTTATCACACATATAGTAGTCGGGATACCATATACTATTTTGAGATTCCAGTACACATTTTTTAGTCAGTTCCCTTACATATGAGATGCTGAGACAAGCATCTATGATGGATCACTATTTGATGATGGACTGCAGTATTTTCCCATGCCATGACTGAGTCTCAGGACACTCAGATTTGAGGACTAATGTAACCATTTAGCCATTTACAAAGCAGTCAATATTTTCCATAGTTGCTACAGCGGGTTCTTAGTGGATAGATGTTGGTTCAGATTAGTTATTTACAGGTATATGATTCAATAGGTATTATCTTGTGTTATGGTTACTATTGCTTTTATACTCATTCTTGTGACATGTCTTAGCATTTAGTGTCATGATCTGGTGATCATATAAATATGTGTACTTGGTTGTATTGATATTATGTATGTATGTCCCTACTTAGACCTACAAGTTCCTAACCCATACTCATTAGTTTTTTCCTCCTTAAGGAAAATAGAGGTGATCATTCCCACCATACTTTGGATTTCTAGTGATTGGTCTCATTGTTCACTATCTTCACCCATCCATTACCTTCCAATTATGTTTATACCCCGACCTACTACTTGGCTAGTGGCATGGAGGACTTTCCCCCACTATAGCCTCTTTGTTGGATAAGCTTCCTTTTTATTTGTGTCACGACTCTTAGTTTCCTAGGTTGTGTTGGCTTGAAACCTGAAACAAATAGCACTTCCATCAATACAATGTATATGGAAATGAAATGAATATCTTGTGAAAATCCCATTCATGTAACAGGTGTTTATAAACACACATGAATGCAAGGAAATCCTAATGAAGTTTGCTTTGAAGTGTAAATGTGAAATGTGAAATGTAAAACCCATGTAACAAGTGTTTGAAACGCATGGAGTATGAAGCCTTAATAAATATAAATCCATGTAACAAGTGTTTTTGAACACACGTGAATCAAGGATATGGAAACTCAAATGCCCAAAAAAGCAATGGTTCTTAAAAGTTATATCGAAAATATTGTTGGACTCACTTGTATTTGATATGGATTATGAGCACTTTTTAAGGTGAATAAGCACCTCTGAATGTAACTTACCCATTTGTGAGACACTGCCATCCCCTATGTTTATTGCTTGTCCGGCATATGCTAGAGTGGGTATCTCCTTTCCATATCCAAAGTGTCACAGTGTCAAGTTAGCAGTCACCCTTTAGCCTAGCCTTTTGATTTTTAGCCTTCATCTTTCACTAGAAAATTGATAAGAACTATGAAGTGAGTATGGTCTTGAAAGTCTGGTCTGAGCCATAATTAATAATTAACAAAACTCTATATATTTGGTTGGTATACCGTCAATGAAATGATTACTATTTTTTATAAGTGTTACTTGAATGATTTGTAGAGCATGTCTTAACCTCTAACACTGGCAGCAGTTTGATATTTTCCTGGGTCATATTATTGGTCATGTTGACTTGGTTAAACCTAGTTTGACCAATGCTGACCACAGGAAATAAGGTGGATATACCTCAGATGATGCAGATACATTATATGTGGTCTATTACAGGTCACTAGATCATTCTATGTAGTGCTTATAGGTTTGATATGATGATTTGTGGTATTCAACAATATTTGATCATTTACATATTATTATTATTTTATCTGTTTGGGCAGATTAGATATTGTGCATGGTCATGCAGAGATCCGTAGGGTGTAGGAGTATACACCTTATATGGATTTGGTCTCCCTGAGTCTAATGAGACAGTCTATTTTCAGTTATGGGCAGTTACAATGATGATTTGTCTTAGTATACCATTCTGGTGTGGTTTTGCCATGTTAAATGGCTTGTCATAGCAAAGGGATGATTTGATTGGTTCACCTAGGGAGTTGTATGAGGAGGGGGTGGTCCATCCAATTTTTTTACCATTATACCCCCATCCCATATATCTTGGTGGGATCAAATCGACAATGCAAGAACTCGAGGTGGCATTTTGGGTAGGTTCACAGTTCCCGAGGCAGATTAATAATGGTTAAAATGGCTATTGAGGAATTCGATTTGGGCTACTGAGGAAGTAAATGGCATGGGATAAGTTTTGATGATGAGTGTGATGTCTTCCACCCCTTCTCCAGCAGTTTCAGCATTCAGAAGACCCACACCCATCTCTCTGGCATGTTTTATGATTTTCTGGAGAATTTGGAGGCTCACGATTCTCCCACAAAGGCACAATGTTGAACTTAGAGTTCTATTTTATTTATATTGTGCCATGGGGACACACTAGGGGTGTTAGACACTGCCCCCTAGACCCACCATGAGCTTTAATCATGTTTTTTTTGTCATGTTGAGTGGGATCCCCTCTCCTAGGGTGATTTTGTCCATTTATCTGTTATATTATTATATTGATCCATGTACTTTATGTTGAGCTCATCTCAACCATTGATTAGAAAATTTTGATCTTTTAATATTATCCATCCATTCAAAATGTGGTTAGGATTTTGGTATCTCTCCATCCTATTTAAAGGAGAGAACTTCTCATTGTAAGGGGTCTTTGGCTCTTGGAATCTTGATAATAGAAAAACTATTTTGTGGAAATTCTTGGGTCTCCTTTGCGTTTGGTGTTCTTCGATGGTGATTGGAAAGTCTATTGCATCCTATTATTTCAGTATTTGTGGTGAGATCTATATTTTTCGGGGAACTTTTGTCATTGTCTATAGGAGGGCGACTTCACTTGGGCATTTTTGCAAGGTTTCCTCAACTCACTTGTTTGGCATCGCTTGTATCAGGGGGTTATCCTTAGTATCATTGTGATCTATGGTTTCATCTTGTTCTTTATTCTGTAGCATTTTTCCATTTCTCTTGATGCATCAAATATGATATTGTTGATGTTTGTTGTGTGGGAGCGAGGGTGCAATGGCTTCCTTGGGAAAATTGATTTGCATAGAATACTCATCCAAATCTTCTCAAATTGATCGGGAAGGCATAGATCATCATAATCAAGGCATATACAAGGTTATCCAAGCAAGATCCAAAGGTTAGTTCTTCTTTTCTTGGTTCCAATCCATTGGAATCTTTATTTTACTGTCAAAACCCTCATTTAAAATAATCGAAAAATTATATGGATCAAACCGCTTGATCAATTGGAAAACCATTTATGGGTATTGTATATCGGGTCATAAACAAAGTGGGTTCTCCTAGGAATCATGCTTAGGTGACTCCACAAGGCCCAAACTCGAAGACACTAATCCCTCAATCCTAGTGCATTCCTTGTGTTTTGATCCTATCTATGAGGCTTGGGTACTTTGATACTGTCATACATTTCATCAAGTCTATTCATTGGTACTAGATAGCCCCAGTATTTTTCTTAACCTCCCTGCATTGGAAACGGTTCCCAAGGCAGTGGATATTTTCATCATTTGCTAGTACCTTGATCATAGATCTAGTAGTAAAACTCATAAGTCACTTGTATTTCAACCTTGGGAAAATTTCACACTTCATAAGCTTCTTGATCCAAGCCATAAATCATCTTGTTACTTCATCCATAGTTCTAGGGCTCACTTCATCTTACACCTTACATATTTCATCTTCCATTGATTTGATCTGGTGTCTTGGTTTGACCTCTCCTGTCGGGAGTAGGTCCGGGTCTCCCCCATTGTTGTCTTGGGATAAGATAACATCAAGTGAATATTTCCTCGATTGGCATGAAAACCATCCATTTGGGAGTCGAGGCTATCTTGGTTCACCTCTTTGGTTGCCCATTCTCTCTACCATCCATGTTGGATCCATCTCATAGGGGAAACTACAAGTCTGTTGATAACATTTTGGCGTCGTTTCCGAGGAGGTAGAGGCTTACCTTGGTTCATCTATTTTACCTTCGGTGTCTGTGAATGTACTTACATCTTTTATCATTCATATCACATCTGGTTTAATTTTAGTGATTACATTTTATTTTCTTAATTTTTATAACCACTGCATGTGTTTCACTCACCTCTCCTACAACATTATCCATTGGTGAACACGACAATTCGCTCACCTGGCAACTCCACTAAGAAGCGAACCCATCCGGTAATTCACAATGAACTCGAATTTATTCCTCCAATATTTCAAAGAAGTAAAGGAAAATCCAATCAAACTTAAAAAACAACTTGTATCCCGCTTTGAATTCTCCCAAGTCTATGAGGCACCTCATCCTATGGCAAAAAGATATAGTGAAGGGTTGCCTTGTTTCTTTGCAAATTCAGTCGAATCAATTGAAATCCACTTCGATGCTTTTTGGTGTTATATGGAATCCCTTGGCGCAGAGCATGAAGATGTCTATATGCAAGCCCTAGGTGAATCCTTAGGAGGTAATGCCGATTTTTGGTTATATACGTTAGCACCAGGATACATTACTGCATACGACATGTTCACTAATTTATTAAGAAAAGAATGGGGTAAAAACATTAATGAGTCCATGTAGCCAAATAATGATTGTGGTATTATGGATCAAACTGATAAAGATGATCAGGATAAACATAATAATATAACTAGTGATTTTCCTTATCAAATTGATTCCTCCTCTCTCTATCCAACAGTGGACATGCCTTTGAATGACTCTTCGATGTGAGAGAATGATGATGATGAAATATCAACCCTTCAGGATTATGAGCTTGATATTGATATGGAAGGGGAACTTATTAAAATCTTGTCATCATTAGCTCAGGAAGGAAAAAATAAAGAAGGAGAACAAAATGATCACTATCAAAAACCATCCAAAGTTGAATCTCACATATGTGAATCCATCTAAGATCCTCGTTGCTTGGTTGATGGTTATCTTGATTCAAATTTTGATCATATCTCGAAAGAAGATCAATCACATGATCATTATGATATGACTGTAAGTGGACCTGATAAAAAACATCCTTTTTCTAAAAAAATTTATCCAATCTTCAATCAGGATGTGTAAGTTCGATGTGTGGATACTGACCTTGCTTCAAATCTTGCAATAATTCCTAGAATTCAATTGAAAACTTTTTACTCTCATCAAATTCCGAGATCAATTATTCCAAGTCATCTGGGAGAAAATTTTCAATCCACACTCCCATCCCAACTTTTCGAGTCTTCTTGTTTGTGTTTATGTTCTAATCAAGTCGTTACTTTTGAAATTTTTTGTCAAGAGTTTGAGCATGGTCACATAATTGGAGAAAATGCGCTTCATTTCCCTTCTCGGTCATTTGTCATGAATAATATTTTTCAATTTATAATTCTTTCTTATGGGTGTTTGGAGAAGGTGTGTAAATATCAATTTCATCTTTTCTCCATTTTTAAGCAACAAGTGGGCTTGATCCCGTTTTCAGTTTCATTACATTACAACTTGTCCCCATTTGGTTCCTCCATTTTTCCTGGAATAAATATAACTGAATGTCCTAGTAGGGTAGAGGAGAAAAAAAAGAATTATTTGAAGTGGTTGAATCATGAGTCATATTGTTTTCTTCCATCAAGAACAAGCTCACATTATTTTTATGATCCTATCAGTATCTTGATGGATGAGGTTCTCATAAATCAGTTTCAGCCTTGGCATGATTTCATTCCAGATCTTTCTTTGAATTCCAAATAACAAGTTAGAATGGTTTCAATTCTCATATACAGTGCTTCTAAACCATCTATGGCTTGTTGGGTCATTAACTGTAAACAAAGAACAATCGATCATTTTAGAAAGTGGTTACATTGGATATATCAGTTTACTTAGCACTTGCCTAATTGGTTAGAGTAGGGTAGGTAGGATGAAATAAGCCTCTTTTGGGCAGTAGTTTTTATCTTTTTAGTCTAGCACCTTTTGTCCTTTCCCTAAGCTTGCCTTTGAATTTCTTAGTGTAGTCCTGGGTATTTTCCATTTTCTTGCACAATAAAATCAAACTCCTTTTAAGTTATGTTAATAGATTAGATTTACTTTCTGCTTTTCAACTTCATGCATTTCAGTTTTAGTACTCTTTTCATTTATGCATTGTTCTGACGACAGGTTTGTGAGTTTGGTATAGCTCTAGACATTTCCCAGGTAGTGGATGTCATTTTCGTAGTTGTTGCAGAGCTAGAGTGATGGATTGAGGATACAAGTAGTAGAGTGCGAGGACCAGAGATTCTGAGGTTCTCAAGCGCTCTATTCAGCAGCGCACTTGTCCCGGCTGGAGCCATATGTTATCATACATATAGTAGCCAGGATACCATGTACTATTTTCAGATCCCAGTAGACTTTTTCAGTCATTTCCCTTACATATGAGATGTTGAGATGCACATCTATGATGGATCACTATTTGATGATGGACTGCAGTATTTTCCCATGCCATGACTGACTCTCAGGACACTCAGATTTGAGGTCTGATGCAACCATTTATCTATTTATAGAGCAGTCGATATTTCCCAGAGATGTTGCAGCGTGTTCTCAGTGGACAGACGTTGGTTCGGATTGGTTATTTACAGGTATATGATTCAACATGTATTATCTTTTGTTATGGTTATTATTGCTTTTATACTCATTCTTATGACATGTCTTAGCATTTAGTGTCATGATATGGCGATCATATAAATATGTGGACTTGGTTGTATTGATATTATGTATGTATGTCCCTACTTAGACCTACAAGTTCCTAACCCATACTCATTCTTTTTTCCCTCCTTAAGGAGAATAGAGGTGATCATTCCCACAATACTTTGGCTTGCTAGTGATTGGTCTCATTGTTCACTATCTCCACCCATCCATTACCTTCCAGTTATGTTTATACCCCGACCTACTACTTGGCTAGTGGGATGGAGGACTTTCCCCCACTATAGCCTCTTTGTTGGATAAGATTCCCTTTTTATTTGTGTCTCGGCTCTGAGTTTCCTAGGTTGTGATGGCTAAACCTGAAACAAATAGCGCTGCTATCAATACAACGTATATGGAAATGAAATGAATATATTGTGAAAATCCCATTCATATAACAAGTGTTTTCGAACACACATGAATGCAGGGCAAGCCTAATGAAATTGGCTTTGAAGTGTAAATGTGAAATGTGAAATGTAAAACCCATGTAACAAGTCTTTTCAAACACGCATGGAGCATGAAGCCTTAATAAATATAAATTCATGTAACAAGTGTTTTTGAACACGGGTGGATCAAGGCTATGGAAAATCAAAGTCCCAAAAAGGAAATGGTTCTTAAAAGTCATATATAAAAGATTGTTGGCCTCACTTGTATTTGATATGGATTGTGAGAATTTATCAAGGTGAATAAGCACCTATGAATGTAACTTACCCATTTGTGAGACACTACCATCTCCTGTGTTATTGATTTTCTGGCATATGCTAGAGTAAGTATCCCCTTTCCATATCCAAAGTGTCACAGTGTCAAGTTAGCAGTCACCCTTTAGCCTAGCCTTTTGATTTTTAGCCTTCATCTTTCACTAGCAAATTGATTACAACTATGAAGTGAGTATGGTCATGAAAGTCTGGTTTGAGCCATAATTAATAATTAACAAAAATCTATGTATTTGGTTAGTAGATCGCCAATGAAATGATTACTATTTGTTATAATTGTTACTTGAATGGTTTGTACAGCATGTCTTAACCTCTAACACTAGCAGCAGTTTGGTGTTAGCTTGGGTCATATTATTGGTCATGTTGACTTGGTCAAACCTAGTTTGACCAATGTCGACCACAGGACATAAGGTGGATAGACCTCATATGATGCAGATACATGATATGTGGCCGATTACAGGTCACCATATGGTTCTATGCAGTGCTTATAGTTTTTTTATGATTTGTGGTATTTAGCATTATTTGATCATTTACAGATTATTATTATTTTAGCTGTCTAGGCATATTAGATATTATACATGATTATGCATAGATCCATAGGGTGTATGAGTATACACCTTAGATGTATTTGAGCTCCCAAAGTTTAATGAGACAATCTGTTTTTAGTTCCAGGCATTTACAGTGATGATTTGTCTCAGTATGCCATTCTGGTGCATTTTTGCCATGTTAAATGGCTTGTCAGAGCAGAGGGATGATTTGATTGGTTCACTTGGGGCGTTGTATGAGGAGGGGTTGGTGCATCCACTTGTTTTTACCATTATACCCCTCTCCAAGAGAGCCCGGTAGGCTCAGTTGGACAACGCAGGCACTCCAGGCAATAGTTTGGGCAGATTCACAGTTTCAGGTGCAGATTCAAAATGGTTAAAATGGCTACCAAGGAATTCGATTTGGGATACAGAGGAAAGGGAATGGAATGGGATAAGTTTTGATGATGAGTGTCATGTCTTCCACCCCTTCTCCATCAGTTTCATCATTCAGGACAACCCACACCCATCTCTCTGGCATGTTTTATGATTTTATGGAGGTTTTGGAGGCTCACGATTCTCCCAGAGAGGCATGATTTTGCACTTACAGTTATATTTTATTTATATTGTGCCATGGGGACACATTAGGGGTGTTATACACTACCCCCTAGACCCACCATGAGATTTATTCATGTTGTTTTTGTCATATTGAGTGGGATCCCCTCTCCAAGGGCGATTTTGTCCATTTATCTGTTATATTATTATATTGATCCATGTACTTTATGTTGAGCTCATCTCAACCATTGATTAGAACATTTTGATCTTTTAATATTATCCATCCATTCAAAAGGTAGTTAGGATTTTGGTATCTCTCCATCCTATTTAAATGAGAGAGCTTCTCATTGTAAAGGGGTCTTTGGCTCTTGGAATCTTGATAATAGAAAAACTCTTTTGTGGAAATTCTTGGGTCTCCTTTGCATCTGGTGTTCTTTGATGGTGATTGGAAAGTATATTGCATCCTATAATTTCAGTATTTGTGGTGAGATCTATAATTTTCATGGAACTTTTGTCATTGTCTACATGAGGGCGACTTCACTTGGGCGTTTTTGCAGGGTTTCCTCAACTCACCTGTTTGGCATCGCTTGTATTAGGGGGTTATAATTAGTATCATTGTGATCTATGGTTTCATCTTTTTATTTCTTTTGTACCATTTTTCCATTTCTCTTGATGCATCAAATATGATATTGTTGGCGTTTGTTGTGCAGGAGAGAGGGGGCATTGGCTTCCTTGGGAAAATCGATTTGCATAGAATACTCATCCAAATATTCTCAAATTGATCAAGAAGGCATAGATCATCATCATCAAGGAATATACAAGTTTATCCAGGTAAGATACACATGTTAGTTCTTGTTTTCTTGGTTCCAATCCATTGGCATCTTTATTTTACTGTTAAAACCCTCATTTAAAATAATCAAACAATTCTATGAATCAAACCGCTTGATCAATTGGAAAACCATTTATGTGTATTTTAGATCGGGTCAAACGCAAAGTGGTTTCTCCTAAGCATCATGCTTGGGTGACTCCACAAGGCCCAAACTCCAAGGCACTAATCCCTCAATCCTAGCGCATTCCTCATTTGGCCAAAATTTTCCTGTATTTTGATCCTATCTCTGAGGCTTGGGTACTTTGATATTAGCATACCTTTCATCAAGTATATCCATTGGTACTATATATCACCAATCTTGTCCTTAAGCTCCCTGTATTGGACACAGTTCCCAAGGCAATGGATATTTTCATCATTTGATGGTACCTTGATCCCGGATCTAGTAGTAAAACTCATAAGTCACTTGTATTTCAACCTTGGACAAATTTCAAACTTCATAAGCTTCTTGATCCAATCGATAACTCATCTTGTGACTTCATCTATATATCTAGGGCTCACTTCACCTTACACCTTACGTATTTCATCTTCCATTGATTTGATCTGGTGTCTTGGTTTGACCTCTCCTGATGGGATTAGGTCTAGGTCTCCCCCATTGTTGTTTTGGGCTAAGATAAAATCAAGTGAAGATTTCCTCAATTGGTGTGACAACCATCCATTTGGGAGTCAAGGATATCTTGGTTCACTTCTTTGGTTGCCCATTCCCTCTACCATCCATCTTGGATCCATCTCATAGGGGAAACTACAAGTCTGGTGATAACAATGCCAAAGATGACGACGATGCCATATAGGTTCATGATGATGATGTTCCACAGATTATGATGATGATGACACAGTTGTTTGAAACTTCCTATGACATATAGACTCACAATTCAGTTGTATAGATGTGATGTTGTGTTATAGATAACCTTCCTTGTTAAGAGGGAGTGTTAAAGAAATGCAATTGTAGAAGATAATGTATTTTTGTATTATTATTATTATTACCCATTCTAGAGATGTTGTTCCTATTATTAGGGATGACATTGATGTAATTGGTAATGTAAAGTCTTGAGGTAAAACCTATTTTTTAATTTGGGTCAGTAGTACGCACAAAAGTATTGATAAAATGTAATTTTGAGTCATCCAAGGCAAGTTGGCCCTGGCAGCAAGGATAAGTCGGCAATGTTTTGTTATTATGCCTCTTAGTTGATTAGTATAAATAGGAGAGGGTCCTCTCTCATTTGGAAAAGCATAACACTCAAGCAAGCTTGCTATAGAGAGGAGAAACGACCCATCCGAAGAGGAGAAATATGTCTAGTATTATTCTTTGGGTCTTACATTGTACTTGGTTGAAGTCCATATAGAGGAAGTTTTGTTGGGTTTTCTTCCCCAAGAGGGTTTCCTAGGATAAATCTTTGTGAACTCTTTTTTATCTGATGTGCTTGTTTTATTTTAGTGATCCCTTTTTTTTGGCATAACAACTTTTAAAATATTAACAATTAACATTGAGTTTCGATAAATACTCATGCCAAGAAATATCTTCACCCTTCTCATTTGGGAGCTACCAAATAGAATTTGTAATATTCCTTTGATTCACGAAATTATGAAAATACTTTGTATTTTTAGCTCCACATTTAACCAGATGGATTGACTTCTAAGGCGCCGTTTTTCTTCCTTCTTCAATAGAATATTATGTTTTTTAGCTTCTAAATTCACAATATAGTGCTTCTAAGCTGGACTTCGATAACCATCCAAAACTTGAGACTGAAAAAAATGTAACTCAACCTCAATATATGAGAGTTCCTTCTACTACAAATCCTTCCTTTCAACAACCCACGCCTAATATAAACATTTAATTCTATTCATGTTGTTTAGAAACTGCAAAGCGACCAAAACCCCACTATCACAGTCGAACGGATTCCAATCAGTTTTTACCATGTTAATATAGTTGTACTCCTTCAACCAGCATGAGCTTAGCTTAAATGGACTAGGAGGTTTTGAAGGAACTTTCCTAATTTCCATCAGAATGGGGAAGTGGTCAGATTCACCTCTTGAAGCAACCCATTGCTTCATATTATATCCCCATTGATAATACCATCATGAACAAGAAACTAATCAAGCCTTTTTGCAATGTTTTCCCCATTGGTTCACATATTTTGTCAAAAGGGAGGATGTTTGAAGGAGTAATATCAAATAGAAAAGCATCATTTAACTTTATGATAAAATACTCGGTGAAGGGATCCTTAATAGCTTTATTACCCCAAATTTCACCTTCCCCTAAGGAGAAGTTCAAATATCCTCCAACAAAAACCTTGTCATTCTAAAGATACCTCAACATGAAGAAAGGGTCCCAAAAAGATGCCATGTTCTGATAAGGACGATACACATTAACCAAATCAAATACACAATCGAAATATATAGAGAATAGGGGGTTCCCCAAGATAGAGTTCACCACCCATCTATTTGTACACATTAATTCCTTAGTGAACCAACTTGTTAGCACACCACCAAATTGACCTTGAGCGTCAAGACTGGTAAATTTCCATCCATGCAATAGAATCTTCAAAACATACAGAATATGATCTCCAGTATAAATAGTCTCTTGCAAAAAAAGAACATGAGGGTGATATAGATCCACAAATATCTCGAGGCCATGTTTTTGTAGGGAAGCCCCAAACCCCAAATGTTGAAGGATATAACTAGCATTAAACAACCTGGCGGGGATTGCTTGTTCTAAGCATCCCTAGATTGAATTTTTCCTACCAATACAAACATCATGGTGAGATTGATCTCGAGCATAAGCAAGGGATGAACTATGACCCACCATCCTAGGGGAAGTCTTATAAACTTGGTAGATACCCTTAGGCGAAGCCTATGAGCGATTTGTTGAGGAGCATGGGCGAGGCATGAAAAAATAATGAGAACCCCAAGAATATGGTATCAAGGATGATACTTGGATCGAATCCTCCCATACGATGGAGACAAACATAAAGGGACCTTTTCCCCTTCATGGATAGGATTATCAAAATGGTCCTTATAGTTTACCTCCCCTAAAAAGGGAACCAAAGCATGTTTATCAAATAGTCCTAAATCTTACACCAGGACATACTCTGAGACTTCAAGAATCAAATAAGACTAAGAAACATCATTAACCAATGAACATGAAAGAATGATACCCAGACGATAAGGATCAAAGAAAAAGGAGAAAAAAATAAGCACTCCTTTAGAATCAAATTCGTCACGAGGACACAATACTGACAAAGATTTCTTCTTATGGGAAGTAACCAAACCCTTACTCAAATATCCCAGTGTAGGAAGAGGTACATCACCCCAAGCGACCTTAATAGTTGATCTAATAGGAGAAAAAATACCCCCCTCAAAATACCACCACCACAACATCCAAGGAAGGTAACCCTTTTACTAGAAGATGGAGAGATAGATCCAAATAAACTAGGCAGGCCCCTACAGGTTTCAAAACCTCTATAATGCCCAATATACCCAATCTTGTCATAAAACCTTTCGTCATTTAGGGAATAAATGGGTTCTTTATACATACCTTTCATTGGAGATTATGTGACCGGTGTGGACCATCTAGAGAGAGGCTAGATCAATGAAGACCCACTAGAAGGAAGAAAATATGTAGATGCGACTAGTCCTAGAATTTTAAAACCCTTTGAATCAGTCGTATTAATGTCCAATATACCTAATATTCTCATAAAACATTTCTTCAATTAGAGAAGAAAAAGGTTCTTTATACATACCTTTCTAGATCTTCTATGACCGGTCGAAACCATCTAGAGAGAGGCTAGATCAAAGAAGAATTGCTAGAAGGAAGAAGAGATGCAGATGGGACCAGTCTCAAACTTTCAAAACCCTTCAAAAAAACTGGAGACCCAATACTATGATGCTCAAGACAAACATCATCACCCGACAAATAATGAACCTCGTCTTATTATCAGTATCGGCAATAGCGTCCAAAACATATTTTTTTCCTTTTCGCAAGGGCTGAAGAACCTGAATCGGCATGCTTGAAGGGAAGAGGGAATTTGCGAACAAGGTGGCCATGGGAATGGAATATTTAACATATAAAGGGGACACCGAGTTAATCAAGCGTCTAGATAAAAGCATTATCCTCCACCATGAGAGTCACTTCACCAAGAAGCCCATCCCAGACATCAATATCTACAAGAATTTTTCCAATAGACATTATCCCTATGGCTTTGAAACTGAAATTCGTATCCACAAAAACTCCAAGGAAATATCCATTACTCTTGAAATCCTCATGTCACCAAAACTCAAAGGGAAAACTCGAGAGTTTGACCCATAACTGACAAACATAAACGTGCTTTTGTCTAGCGTCAAAGAAAGGGTGGCATGGCTTAATTAGGAAGGGCTCATGGCCCCAAAGACACAACCCGACCAACAGGGAGTTAGCATCCTTGGTTGTATCAATTAAAATGGATTTCAAACCCCAAGCTAGGGAAATAAGCCTAGAGTTGTACCCTAGCATCGAAGACCACATGCCATCTTCCCACACCTTGAAATTTTCATAGCTCATGTTTCTGGCCATAAAATGACCCACCAAAACTTGTTTAGAAAGAAATGGGACCTCCTCCATGTCGATTTCTACACCCAATGCTAGGCATCGCTTCATCGACTTCAACTTTATGCAGTGTAGTTTTTTTTTATCTCGGTTGATCCTGCCACGTTGAACGACACATCCCTTCACTTAGACAATGAACCGACTGAAATAGAGCCCTCTTTAGGAAGCCTCTCTACATCCTCTGAAGGACAATAAGAGACAATAGATGTTGATGACAATGGTACAAAACTCCTGCCAAAAAAATAAACCCTACCGACATTAAGGAGAGATACACCCGAGAAAGAAATGTTATGACCAACTCCCAAGAATAAAGTAACTTCCTCAATTCCTAAGGTAATAAAGCTGTCCAAGATGAAATACCAGTGGGGGGCCATGTGGCCCAAGATTGACCTCACCAGAACATCACAGGGGGACTATTCAAGTTGACAAGACAAGGGAGGAGGACATGAGGATTGAAGTTGTTAACTAACATAGTTTAACATAAGGATTAATTTTTTTTCCAAACACTAAAACTTTGATGCCTCCAAAATGGTACAATTGTACCTTTTCATAATGTGTAATCCATCCAAAAGGTATAGTTGTACTTTTTCATAATGTGTAGTCCACCTTGTAATTACAAACTTATTTTTAAATAAAAATTCAAAGTTTCATGAATTATTTTAAAGGTTTTGTAATTGTTAGGTATCAAACTAGAATATTGAATAACATTTCATATGCCAAATGTCTATTAGGCAATAATTTGTTGTAAATTTACTGCTAAGCTCCTCTAATTAATGACTAGGACTAATGTTTGAATCACATTGAACATACTTAGAATCACCCATTTTCTATGTTTAATTTCAATCACCCATTGAACATATTTACTTTGCACTTAGCACCTCCCAAGGTGTGGTTTAATTTTAAAAGCATGACCCATATAAAATCTTTTGATTTCATATGCTATCATAGAAAATGCATATAAAATTCAATTGCTTCACAATCTTTATAACCTTTTGTCAAACATAACCAATATGTGTTATAAATGGTATTTGGATAACATAAAATTTGAAATGAAAACAATGAGCAAGCGAAGAAAGGTATTTTTAAGGATTCAAATATTATACCTAAATGTATTAATTTAGGTGAATATTTCAATTTGAAAAAAATCATTTATATAGATAAAAATATATATAGCTTACTATTTAAAAATACCAAATTTGACAAATATTATCAATCTAACCATATTTTATGTAAAAAAATCAAGTGAATTTCTAAAGAGAAATAACAATATATATATTTTTAAAATAACAAAAAATAGTCAATCGATAAAAATTCACCCCAAAAAACACCAATAAAAGGAATGAAAATTCACCCCTAAAAACACTTTTAAAAGGAATATATAGATAAAAAATATTCATAGGTTATATTTCTCCTTATAAGGATGTGGTCAATCCTTAAAATTATCTTCACACTAAAACTAAAGTATGATGCATACAAGATTGTTAAACAAGTTGGTATTAATGGTTGTATGTCAATTTGTCTTTTAATCAATATTAACTATTTTATAGGAGGCATCTATGTTGATGTTACATAGCTACATGTGCAACCTCTACTACAATTAAATAGATTGTTCACCACAATCAATTATAAAACATCATACCTTACAGAAAAGAAAGAACCATATTTTACCAAGTGAATGGTTTATAATCAATGTGGTAATATGATGGCAGTTTTTTTATCATTACTCATAGGTCATTTTTGGCTTGTAGTTGTTATTTATGTGATGTTTATAATTGCAATTCATTTTACTATAATAACATATATCTATAATTGTGAATTTAGTTCTACTTTAATATTCTTCTTCCTTCTCTTAGTTAGGATGAACCTATGATGAAGTTGTTGAAAAAAGAGACTAATGCAAATGTTTGCACTTTGAATTTCCTTGTTAATGTTTTATTTATTTATAGTGAAGGACAAGTTGAGATCTTTTTATTCAATCTTGTAATTATAATTAAAACTATATTTATAGTATGCAGGACATTGTTAGTGATTTTTAGGAAGGAAATCATATATTTAAGAATATCTAAATGCAGAGGAATATCTAAATGCGAAGTTTGATAGAGTAAAAAGGTGTTTAGAGATTGTTGTATTCTTGTAGTTTTCCAAATAGTATTATTGCACCCAAAAGTGCTGACTAGAACCCAATAGAGTAGGGAATAGATTGTAACATATGTCTTCTTTACAATGCTTACATACCCCCTTATCTCTCTGACACACACATATATAGTATATTTTTTCAGATGGAAAGATCCACGGGAAACCCAGCAATACTTCCCCACATTCGTGGATGGTAGAGGTGGTAAACCGTCGGCCATCCTAGCAGAAGGCCTAACCCCAGAGGACTCAAGGCTTGAACCCATGATCTCCCCCCGAACCGAGAGAGTGTACGCACGTCTTACCAATTGAGCTAACCCTTGGGGCTATATATAGTACCTAATAAGCACTTGACACATCACGTTTACCATATTAGTAAACAACAACAATAATAATAAATTACACACAAACATGTATACCCATACATCTTACACATATAAACCAATATGAGCCTATTCAACTCCAAATTTATCAAACACAATTAATTCAGAAAAATAACAAAAACCAATAAAAATCAAACTAACAAATACATTGATGACAATCATGAACATGAAAGAGCTATATAAGCTTGCCATGTATGAGCATACTATAAGCATAATGTCTTCCAAGCAAATGGATGGGCAAGTATCACACATAATCAAGGGGAAAAGTTGAGTTTCACTTTGTAAGCATAATATATAAGATCTAGGAGTAGAAAGATGGAATCGATTATAGAACTAATATAGAAGTCTTGTAAATAACTACATGTGGCATTGTATTGTCTTGTCTAACATTGAAATCCAAATTCTAACTAAGTAGACTGTATTCCATTTTTTTCCACACGTAACATTATGGTCATAAATATAATATTAAGTTTATAAATGAAAGCATTAAAGACAAAAAATTTCGAATATAGTCAAAGGTTCCAAGGCAAACAGGCATTTGCATGATTTATCGGTTATTTTGGTTATTAAAATATCTGCCATGTGCAAAAGTATGACGAGTCGACGACTAAACTTTTCGAATATAGTCAAAGGTTTCAAGGCAAATAAGTGTTTGCATGATTATTGGTTATTAAAATATCTTCCATGTGCAGTAATATGACGACTAACTGTTCTGAAGAACGGTTCTGACTTGTGTTTATTAATATGGTCCTAGCATCTTAGATTGTACAATGAGAATCAGAAATTAACGCCTTTCACCTTCAATTTCTCTGACCAACTTGTACATACACAAGGTAAAAGTGAGAAAAAGGCATTGCACCCAGTGATCAAATTTGAAGGGTGGGTCTTAATTTCAATTGGAAGGGCATTTATTCTCTGAGCCCTTCAGAGCTGAAGGGCAATATAAATAATTGTACTTCAATTGCCAGGTATTAACTAAATCCTTTCACAAAAAAAATTGCAAAAAACAAATATTGTTCTTTCAAATTTTTACAATTTTAAACAATTGAACACCACTTAATATCTACATGAAAAAATGATATATTGTCAATAAAACTTATTTTGAACACATTAATTTGTCATGTGTATCATTAATTTAAAGTTCAGTAACATAACAACTTTTCTATTGTATTTTTTCTAGTTGGAGCACACTTCATTATACAAAAAAAACTTCTTAGACTATGCCATAACCATATTGGGGCATCCACGTGCAATCCAATCTTGAGAGATGTAAGAATGATGAGGATTGGTTACCTAAGAAAAAATAATACACTATTCAGAAAACCTTAAAAAAAAATCCTACATATAAAGCAAATTAGCAAAGCTAGCATAACCAGGGTTGAGGCATCAATTTTTTTTTTTCAACACTTGTTGTGAAAGCATACAAGTATGGGATGGAGGGGCAATGGAATCAAGCCTAAGTCAATTGAATCCTTGCAACTTGCTGCATGCCTGAGTTTCAACAATCTGCCTTTTAAATTGAACCAAAATACCAAAAGAAGTTTATTAATGGCTAGATTTGAGAAAGTTCTAGGTGTGAGTAATTAAAGGCTCATGGCTCTAAAATTTGTTGTGTTTTGTACCGATCCACGTTTTAGTGAATCGACAGTCACAGGTAGGAATTTAAGTTATTTAATGAAAACAATTAATGTGTATAACCTCTATGTTGAAACTGTTTTCCATGCTGATGCAGACCACTGCCCTCTTTATTGTCTTACCAAAAGGCATGATAATAAGGAAGAAAACCTAAAATTATGGACTTCACCTTCAAAGAATGCCTTGCAATCACATTGGTAAGGAGTGATAAGAAGATCACAACAATCCAACGTGTCAAATCTCAGTTGATAGTGTAAATTAAAGACTTATATGGTAAATTTAATATAAGACTTACTTATAGTTGTATCTTACTCTTTGCATCTTGACACATTTAATATTTTATGGTTGTCTTTGTGCCTTGACCCAATTCGTATTATAAGTTCGTAGTATAAGGTGAGGATGTGCATGCATAATAATCCTTAGTTATGACTATGAGACGAGGATTTAAAGAGAAGAGGATGTAAAGACAAGTAATTTTTATATGTATTTTGGTAGTGCTGAGGACAAATGTTGTGAGAAACCACAAATGTTTGGTTGGACGGAGGGAGATTACATCACAATCATGCCACCCATCAAATTGAAGACCATTCTTGAGCCAACAATTGTTTTTTTAATTTTATTAATAACCATTGTTTCTCCATATCGCGTGCCCAATGACACCTCTCTATAGCAATGCATAAATCAACTTCTGCACAGTTTGTGTTCTTAGCTACATGCCATTATTTGTATTTGCATGACATTGAGTGTTCTTTATAGATGTCATGAATCCATGATATTCATGCAAGAAATGAAGTCTTGTAGAGGAGGACTTATCAAACCGGCCTTTTGAATTTCATTTTGATGAAAAAAGAGTGGACATTGGTAGCAAAGTTCACATAGGTAGTAGTCACAAATTTTTGAGCTCGTTTCGGGCCTAGTAGTAGACTAGTAGTTGTTCTTTTTTGTTATAGTCGTAGTTGTTGAGACATTGTCACACTTTAGATTGCAACCCCAAGTTACTAGGGAGTCAGAGTCACATCTCGATGGCTAGTGCCTTGTAGTCATCAATGATTACTGGCCATCTTGCACAACTAAGAAGTGAGTGCATGACATGAGTGAGTGAGTGATTATAATTTATCATATTTCCAATATTTTGAATGATGAGTTGAACTTTATAGCATAGGAATTTCTACATCTTGAGAAATTTATATGGATGGGTAATTTCAAATGTTGATATAAATTATGCCCTTCCTAATTGGAAGGGTAAAATTCAAATTTTAAATTTTTTTTAAAGGGCAATTTTAACTTTACACTTCTGGGAAGGGCTAGAACCCTTTGGAAGGCTTGGGAAGGGTTCAATTTTGAACGCTGATTGCACCCCTTAAAAGAAGCTTTAATATTGGGATACTCATTGAAGATTCCAAGCAATATGGATGTGTACCGTTGCTCTAATATAGAGGTAGAGGCTTAGTTTAGCGGTTGAGCACACAGGTTGCAAACATGATATGGAACATTTTGTGTCCAGCTCAACCAAGCTGTAAAAGTGATATGGAACAGACTATATGGCAAGATGTAATGCATGGGTAAATATTATTACCTATGAAAATCTTTTTATTGGCAAGATGTTTATAACCAAAATGAAAATCTTTCTTTCAATAATGTATCCATTTAACTTTAAAGTTTTTTTATTGGTAAAATGTTTATAACCAAAATGAAAATCTGTCTTTCAATCATGTAGCCATTTAACTTTGAATCAGAATAATTTGAGTGAATATAATGGAGAACAATTTAACTTTGAAGGAAAATAATTTGAGTGAATATAATGGAGAACGACTTCGGATTGAAAATACAATTTTATGCCCAGGTTCCTGCCTGACAAACCATAGGTGGTAGGAAGTTTTAAAAAATAATTGGTAACGAAGGTTTGGCTGTGTTCCTTTCTCCTAATTGTATGAAGATGTGTGGTTTATTCTAATTACAGACCGAGGATAAGGCAAGCAGTAATCATGTTTTTTAGATTTGTTACAATTAGGATTAATGTAATTAAATTGTTTGTCTTTCTTTGGTCATTGTGTAATCAATGAAGAATAATTCATTGAAAGTTTCCAATTTTACAGTACAATTAAAATACAATAACCTACTCATATGTACAAAGTTGGGGAAACTAAACACAATACTCATGTGGGCAACTGTTACTAACACATTAATAATAGGTTGCAATTTCAATTTGAGAATGCCCCAAATTTGGAGCCTAACTTCTTGTACTGTTCATAAGCACATATCAATTGAGGGTTTTCCTCGAAATATCATTTTACCCATCACAGATAAGCTGTAATAATTTTACCTCAAATGATGGGCAACAATTTATTTTCCAACCAAAAGAAAAGTAAAATCCATGAAAGTTAACCTAATCAGTTCAAGCAGTGTTTTCTAGGGATTATCTGCCTGTATCTTGCGTGGTTTAAATTTGAATCGCCTAATAATAACCCAGTACTGTGACTAAGGATATTTTGGTGAACATATATATGACACAATGAAATGCATCCAGAGTCTCTTTTTAAGCACCTGAATCTTTGCATGTTGACCCTGAGTTCTGATAAGAACAATTTTATTTTTATTTGAAAGTTTTTCCCTTTCAAGGCAACAACACTGTGCTTCTTTAATATGCACATAGAAATTATCCTTCGCTTCTCCAATTTGCACATAGAGATTATCTTTTTTACAAGTAGCCATAATGGCAGAGATGAAATTCAGGAGGTTATATGCTAAGGGGAAGATATAAACAAGCAAACCAAAGGGGGATAAATATGTATGTTGGAATCGAATATTTTAGCAGTAGTGACAGAAAGGGGGGTAAATATGTATGTTGGAATCGAATATTTTAGCAGTAGTGACAGAAAGCTCAAAATAGCATAGCATGTCTTAATCTAGTAAGAGGAAAACAAATATTATGTATCAGGAATTGAAGTAAAAGAGTAAATAGAGTCCCAAGAATCCATGACACCACATGCAGTAAAGCTCTATAGTTGGAAAGTGGCGTTTTCCAAGTAAAAACAAGAGCAGAGGAGAAAACAGATGAAAGAACAAGGATAGCCAGAACATGTCAGCATTATAATAAATTTAAACATCCTCTGAATTGCTATTAAAAAAGTTAATTTTTACAATAGAGTGATTCTCATTCCACTACAGAGAGCTAAGAAGCTCTAGCCTTCCCAATTGGGATCTTAATGCTCTCGTCCAAAGTAAGGTAACGTAGTCTAAAATACAACAACAGGTCAACCAGGCTCAAACCATGTTATGAAATCTGGTACTATTAGCTGTTGGTAACATAGCTTAAGACATAACAATAATTGAACCAGGCTCAAACCATGTTATGAAATGGTGCTATTGGATGTTTGGTCCATTGAACACTCTCTCCTTCTGCTAATAAATTAGATAAATGATTCAGATGTTTTCAGACCTTTCCTGCTCCCTTTCTCTACACATTGTCAATGTAAACCAAAGCAGTCTGAGGTCTGAGAAGTGCGATTATGGTGCTCCATCTTATTTTTTTAATGGTCTGTTTCTGGGAACACAGTTAAATTGCCAAGCTATCTCTATCAACACAATCACCGACGTTATGATGCACACACTCATCATCACAACCAGGTTCCTTTATTAAGCCAAAGGAGGTCACAAATAACTGCTGATAATCCCACTGAAAGTCTCATTGATAGAAGTCCAGTGACAAAGAAAGATAATTAGGTTTTCTTTGAGTTAAACTCGTACCAAAGAGACTTAAGGGTTGAAGAGGCGATTTCCACACTTGCATTTCCACCCTATGGGCTTATAATTTGTGTACTTTTTACTCTCTTCTGTGGGAGCAGATCTTTGAGAAACTTTGTGAACTTGATCATGATTTGGTAAAGTGGGCACTTGTATGGCTTTGCAGGGGTTGCAGGAATTGCATTTATTGCGACAACTTGGTGGTTTGGAACCCAACCTAGCCATGTCCTCCATAAATCCCTGCACAATCCAAACAAGTAAAAGAGCTGTAGTGAGATTGCCTACCTCGTCAACAATGTGGACTATTCAAGTTGTCACATGGAGAACCCTTCCTCAATTCTGTACTCACAACAGATTCGCAGAACCCTACTTTACTGAAGGAAGGAAAAGGAAAATTTAATGGCTTAAATAAGGATCGGCATTTTGGGTTTGATTAGCAGACTAGCACAACCATTGAGACAGGCCATATTAACACCTGAACCTGAAAATATTACATTTTGAAACACCACCAATCCAAGGGCAGCTAGAAACTACTGTATGCAGACTTCCCAAGCCATGGTGATATTATGGGTGTCTAATAAGAACAGAACCCCGAGCTTCACCAGCTCAAAAATTTAAAAATTGTACGGAAATGATGTGGATCCAAGCAGGCTTGCTGATTGGAGAAGAATCCTACATTGTTCACTGATTGCCCTACCATAAAAAGTAAAAAACCTCTGAAATACAAAGTTCTCATACAGATCCCAACTCCTAAAGATCTATGTAAGGAGCTAGGACTGTACCTGATTAGTTTGAAGGGTCTCGCTATGAAGCAGCTGTTCCGAGCTCTTGCCTTGAATCATAGCTCTTCCTTGAATACAAAACAAGATTTAAAATCTTAAAAGCAGAGAAAACGAAGTAAACTGCTTGGACCTGTTCCTCCAGCTCACATTTAATACTAAAAGATCTATCTTTACCAATGAGTGTTTAAAAAGGATAAACGAATATCCAAAACAGCAGAAACTAATACAAATACTTAAAAAAAATTCCCAAAAACTCACCAAAAATCGATGAATGAGATGAGTCTTGAGCCACCAAGAACTGCAATGCCACAGAAAAGATTGCATGGATGTAAAGCAGCTGCAATAACTTCATCACAGAACAAAAGAGGGTTGAGCATGAGACCAGCACGTTGGGAAACACAAGCCGGCTGATCTGCTGCTAATATTATTATTACTAGAACGGATCAGACAGCAGCACTGCTATCATTGGTACTCAACTCGAATATATATTTTTAAGGAAGTTTGGATAAACAAAGTTGGAGACAGCACTACGGACCATTAATGCTTGAATGGAACAAGACCCATGTGAGCTATGACCATTAATGCTTGAATGGAACAGAACCCATATGAACAGTGGTCAAAGAATGAAAACCCAGATGATGGGATTGATGATTGGAATTTGGGGCAAATAAACCAACCATGAAGAATAGGAATATGGATGGATGGTTTGAATCTTAACCTGAATAGATTGGGTTTTTGAGTGGCATGTGGGATGATTCCATTGTTGTATAGGAAGAATTTATAGAAATTCATGGCTGTCGGTATTTGTGCCAACTCATCCTCTGTCTCCTCTGCCATGACTGGCCATTGGTCCGTAGAGAGGCCTGCAGTGCAGTCAGAGGAACACATATTGCACATAAACGCTCACTTCTCTACGATTTGTTGTTTTGGGTTGATTGCTCTGTGCGTTCTACGCTGTTTACAAGAGATTTTTTTACTGCATTCATACATTGCGTAGGCAGTTTTTTTTAGCTGTCTCTGAAATGGAGTAGAGTTCCAAGAAAGAAAATCCGTAATGCGTGATTCCCAATAGCCGCTTCCCAAGACATTCCGTTGAATTTTTGTTACGTGTCTCAGTCTCCATTAATTCTCTTTCTTTCCACAATTGGGTTAAACTTAAATCCAAGGTGTAAAGTGTGTTGTTATTCGCATGATTGGAGTAATTTCTTTGTTGGGTTGCTGTCGATTTTGTTTTGTATTCGCTCAACTGATTCGTCCGCGCTGTCTGTCACTAGATGCAATTACATTACATTACCATTGTATTATCATGAGAATCAATCCAAGGTAGCTGATCTGGATAGATCAGAAGGATGTAGCCTCTTACTTATATAGACCACAAATTTAGAAGGTCACGCCTGATTGGACTTTATTAGTGAACGAGTTTGTTGTTTTATGTGCGGCTAAGTTGCGAAAATGCCAAAGGCCACTGTGAGTACATGAGAATACCCAAAAAAAATTGACTGCCAAAACAAATAAAACAAATACAACCATTCTTATGGCAGTCACAGACAAATTTACTCAAACAAATTTGACCAAAAAAAAATTGACTGCTAAAACAAATACAACCATTCTTATGGCAGTCACAGACAAATTTATTGAAACAAATTTGACTATCTTTATCACAGCCTTGATAGCGCGTGGTCAAGATAGGAAAATTAATTTAAAGTAAAAAGTGATATTGAGATGAATATGAACTAGATTTATTACCAGCATAGATCCATCTTAAACCTGGATCTAGAAAGCACCAAGAGGGTTCCAATTTCTTTAGGTGTAAGTTATTTTTATCTTAAATTTTTAAATGTTCATAGAAAAATTACACCTTAAACATTTTGATCCCTTTAGTGTTTGGTAAATCCGGGTTTAACTTGGATCTTTTGATTACTTTTCATTTAGTTTTATTTTGGGTTTTATTATTTGATAAATTAGGCGACATGTTTTTCTCTATATTATTTTTGTTGTTGTAATAAACTTGTTGATGTAATGTTAGGTTAAACACACTTGAAGAAAGTTGAATATCTTTTAAAAAGAGTTTAGCATTTCCAGTAATCATTAACGGTAATCCACAATATAATTTTTTATTTATTTATGTTGGTTAACAGAATGTTTTTTTATGTCGGCTAGCATAACGTAACTATCTCCCTCATACTCAGCTGAGAGCACCTCGCTTCTCTCGGTGCAATTATTTTATTAGTGTTTCTTTTATTTTTTAAGGCTTTGCCAGAATCAAATATAGGTTTACTTATACATTCAAGAAGGGGCAGGTTCACTTATACATTACAGAAGGGGCTCAACTAGGTGGAGAGGGTAACATTCATTTCTCCCAACCACCCAAGCTACAACCAATAGACAATGTTTCTTGGATGTAGACTTTAAGGTGCTTTAAATTTATTTATTATTTTATTTGATTTTAATGAAAATCCAGTGTTTCTCCCATGTAGACTTTAAGGTACTTTAAATTTAGATTTGTGTGTGAAATGTGGGGAACATTGGTATCCATAGGGGTATAATGATAACATAGGAATGTTTATGTAACTATAACATAGGGGTATAGTGATAACATAGGAATGTTTTTGTAACTATAAAGTAAATCAAGTAATTTTTAAATTTTTTTTTTAAAGTTCAATAGATCAAAATTGATCGAAGTGGATTATGGTTAGTATTATCATCATCATAAAATTTGAAAATATTAAATAAAAAATATTTTTTATTTCAATTATTATTATTTAAAATAACTTAAACTAAATTATAAATCAAATGAGTTGTTCCTAGTATAGTATTGAAATAGTACATTTGACAACACTTGAAGTAACACTATGATTGATGATTCATGGCTTGGGAGGAAGATGGTTAGGGCTTGGAGGAATTGCTTCTAAAAATCCTTGTTGAAGGCTATTGCGATGCTGCAGCAACTTGGAGTTCAGCTAATCATCATTGATTAGCTTAGTACCATCCAAGAGAAAAAAGTGGGAAGCCTTTTGGGTTTTGCTGCATGTCACGTTATGCTAAATATGTTATGAGTAATGATATTGATTGCGCTTTTATTTTAAGTTTCAATATCAATATATGTTCATATCTCTGATTTTATAATAGTTGAAGGTGCTTTAAGAAGGGCATCTTACTTGTTGCAAGTATGGATTCAAGGAGCACTTGAAGAGAAGTCAAAGAGGGTTTTCAATTTTTTCTTGTGTAACCCTTTTCTTTTTTTTGTTTCCTTTGGTCTTCCTTGTTGGGTTTTCATTCTTTTTTGAAGTAGGGGTTTGGACTAGCATTTTAATTTTTGATAAAAAGGGGATTCAGGTAGTTTCTAACCGTTTGTCGTAGGGATTTCCTACGCCACAAGTGATGCAACAACAATTGATTCCGTGGCAGGCGGATATGTTGCCTCTTAGAGCTTACCTTTTTTAAAATTGGTGTTTTACTTTATTCTTGATGGATCTGACACGATCACAGGAAAACCCTAATCTTTCACATCCTCTCTTTGGTGAAGCAGCCTTCCTTCCTAATTTTTCAGAGAAGTTGGTTTCAGGAGAGCGAGAGGATGGAAAAAACCATCGACTGACAGGGATTCGAGCACGGGTGCGTAGGAGGCTAAAAGCTTATAAAGAAAAGGAAGGCCTAGCAAAATTTGAGCTGGGGGTGGATGTTAATATTGACAGAGTCAAAATACTTAACAAGAGGGCGTTGGTAGGAAGAGTGGAGTTTGTGAAGTTGAATAGAACCGATTAGTTGGCTTGGGTCAATCGTTTCTGGGTGTTAGAGGTGGGATATGCACCAAGATTTATTATGTTGATAAACGACTAGATAATTTTTATTTTTATGGACGATGACAAGATAGAAAATATCCTCAACAAGGTTTGGCTTTATAATGAAGGTTCTGTCCTATTAAAACGATGGAATTTATCTTCCAATCCTGCGTGAGAGAAGTAAACCCATAGGCATCTATGGATGTTGTTGTTAAGGTTCCCTTTGGAGCTTTGGACGCAAAATATGATTGGAGGTCTTGCAAAATCTGTTGGAAAATTTATTAGGGTGGACAAAAATTCGCTTCATGGAATCAATAAAATGGTGGCGAGATTTATGGTCAAATTTGGCATTGTTGGAGGGCTTCCCGCAAAATTTGAAGTTGTCCTAGGAAATAAGGTTTTCCTACAAAAGCTGGACTATTACCGAGTTTCTTTCCATTGTTATTATTGTAAAAATACGGGTCATGTGAAAGCTCGTTGTCCCTTTCTTTTGTCGGGGTCGCAGCCATTTTTGTCTGAAGACATTGAAGCCACTTTGATTTCATATTATTCCTGTGAAGAATTTCAAAAGCAATTGAGCTACAATAGACCCCAGTAGTTGCGCTGGACACAAGAAAAGGGCTTCTCGAATTTGGGTAAGAGTAACTCTGACTCTTCTACGCATTATGAGGATGTATCTAAAGAGGAATTTAACTTTTATATTTCTATGGAAAAAGATTTAGATCTTTGTCTTTCTTTTGGGAATAAGTCACCTAGTCTGAGTCCTAACTTTGTTGAGGGTTTTTCTAGAAGAAACTTGAGTAGGGATTTTACTCATGTCTCTCCTGTAGATAACTCTTTGGATCATGGTTCAAAGAGGGGAAACCCTTTGGAATTTCAGTTGTTAGATTCAAATGTTTCTAGGGTTTCTAAGGACTCATCTTTGAAGATCAAGAAAGAAAAGTTTGTTAAGCCTCTTATTTCTTCCCGTTCTATAGAAGATTCTGAGCTTTTAAAAGAGAGTGGCTATGGGTCTTCTGATATCTGTGCCTCAAAATCCCCACTTGAAGTGTTTTCAAAAAATCTTTCTTTGAATTCGAAGGTCAACCCTCTCCAATCTACAAGGTTTCAAAATATTACGATAAGAAAGAAGAAAGATTCCAATCTGGTCAAACCTATAGTTTATGAGCCAATAGGATATAAACCTTTATCTATAAGATTGGAGGAAGCGTCCTCTGTTGGTTCTCCTGGGCTAATTAGAGCACATAAACCCCAAACTCTGTGTACTTAATGACTTTCCTCTCTTTGAATGTGAGGATTTTGGATAAGGCTGAGAGGGTTAGGTCCTTATCAAAACTCATTTTCGATACTAGCCTTGTTATTATTTTTTGCAAGAAACAATTTGTCCTACATCTATAGCTATCAAAACTTTCGCCAATATCCTTCTAGGATGGGAAATTAATGATGTTAATGCTTCAGATCTTTCAAGTGGTTTTGTTTCTTGTTGGAATCCAAGGGTTGTTCAATTAAAGCCTTACAAAAGTGATTGGGGAATTTTATTAGAAGGGTGTATAAGGTTTCTGGAAAAAGATGTGACATTCCTTAATTTGTATGCCCCTGACAAAAATAGAGAAATGTTTTGGGTTTCTCTTTTAGCTTCTAGTATTGTAGATATTAGCAATCTTATTATGGTAGGAGACCTAAATTTTACTACTTCACCTATAGAAATTTGGGGGCCAAAGGAAAAAACTGACTTGATGGTAGCTTTCTTCTTAAATCTTTTGGGAAGGTTTGACCTTGTTGACATTGTTCCACAAGTTTTAGAGCCTACCTAGACAAATAGTAGGAGTGGAAAGGAGGGTATCCTAAAAAGACTGGATATATTTGTGGTTAAAGTGTCTCTGGTTCAGGTTTTTCAAAGATACAAAACTTGGATAGGGAAGAACAAATTTTCTGATCATTGGCCCATCTTTTTACAAGTGGAGGGACTCACTCCTAACCATAATTTCCCTTTTAAGTTCAACAATTCTTGGTTAGAAAATGATGAGTTTTGTTCTTACATTATAGATGTTTGGACAAATCACACCTCTGATGAAACTTTAAATTCTATGGAGAACATTGTTATAAAGTTAAAAAAAAACTAAAAGAGATAGTTACAAATGGATAAAGAATAAAAATCTCAAAGATAAGGTAGAGTTTACTTTCATTGAAGATCATATTAAAATAATTCGTTTTAAAAACATGGAATTCTCTGTTTTAGAAGAGGATATTCTACTAACTAAAGAACTTGAGAAGAAAAAAATATGTGATCCTGAAACAAGAAGAAAAGGATTGGAGGTTAAAGAGCATAGCTCTTTGGATCAAGATGGGAGACAATAATACCAGGATCTTTCACTCCTATGCTTCACATAGAAGAAACTCTAATTCCATCTAGGAATTATTGGATGATACTTGTAATGTAGTTAAAGGTCAAAGTCAACTCAAGAAGTTAGCATTTCAGTGTTTTGAAGGGATCTATAAAGATGATGGATTTTTTTCTCTTAAAGCTCAGCTAAAAACTATAAAGTTATTTTCATCTTTCTTTGATCCATAAGAAAGGAAAACTTGGGTGGGGGTGGCGGGCAGGTGACTCTAAAGGAAATTGAGGGGGGGGTGGGGGGGGGAGCGGGCAGGTGACTCTAAAGGAAATTGAGGATGCTTTGAAACTTTTCAAAAAAGAGAAAATTCATGGCACTGNCCACTTTTTTTATATTATGGGCAAAGATCTACTAGCTATGGTGGAGTATTATGGAGGATATGTCTCATGAGCTATAAATTCTAGCTTCATTACTTTGGTTCCGAAATGCAATAAGCCCAAAAATTTTGCAGATTTCAGACCAATCGCGCTCTGTAACCTGGTCTATAAGCTCATTACAAAAATCATTTCCATTAGAATCAAACTAGCTCTTTCAAAATGTTTATCTTTAGAACAATTTGTTTTTAACATGATAGACAAACTTTAGATGCAACCGGGATAACTCAAGAAGTTATACATTCTATTAAGCATAAAAAAATGAAGGATTTGTTATTGGATATGGATCTGGATAAATCCTTTGACATAGTGGATTGGGGATTCTTAAGATTAATCCTTATCCATATTGGTATGCCTACTTTGGTGGTGAAGTGGATCATGGCTTGTGTTACATCTACTCAGTTTGTTGTATTAGTGAATGGAGCTCCCACATGTTTCTTCGGGAGTGGGAGAGGAATCATACAGGGTTGTCCCCTCACCCCCCCTTCTCTTTCTGCTAACAATTGAAGGTATGAGTAGGCTTATATTAGAGGTTAAAAATAAAGGGAAGATCAAGGGAGTTAAAAGCGATAAAAATCTATTCATAACTCGTTTATTCTTTGTTGATGATGTTTTGATGTTTGACATAGACTCTTTGGAAGAATGGTTGTGTTACAAGGAGATCATCAACCTTTTCAGTAAGGCCTTTTGGAATGTCTGTAAGTATAAGGAAATATAGTTTTTTCCATCACAAGCTAGATGAATACATTTTCGATAGTATCAACTCTATTCTTCCTTTTAAAAGGTTTGAGATTGAATTTGGTTTTAAATATTTAGGTTATTTCTTGAAATCTAATGATTATAGAGTCTGAGACTAGTTTTGGATGTTGGAAAATTTTGAAAAAAGAATTAAGAACTGGACTTTCATACTCGTGTCAATTGGTGGAAGGCTCACTCTTATCAGAGATGTCCTTATTAACATCCATGTCTACTGGTTTTCACTGTTGCAAGTTCCTTCTTCTATTATTAACAAACTAAGAAGGTATATCTTTAATTTTCTTATAGCCATGTGGAACAAAAAAATGAAATCTTATTATGGCTAGTTGGGACAAGCTATCCATGCCAAAATATTGGGGTTGTTGGGGCATAAAAAAATTATCTTGGTTTAGCACTACTTTAATACTAAAACATTTTTGGCATGGTTTGGCAGGAAACTCTCTTTGATTTTCAATTTTACATGGAAAGTATTTAAAGTTAAATATTACAGACTGGATAAGATTGCCAAAATATATCCCTAGAAATATTTCTCTGATTTGGAAAGGGTTTATGAAAACATATCATTAGCTTGGTGAGCATCTCACTTGGAAAGTGGGAAATGGGAAAAATGTTCTTGTCGGTATTGCTCTAGTTATAGGATTGGAAGATGATTACAAGATTTCACCATATATTAAAACCTATCTGGCAGAGATTGGTTATTATACTCTTTCCCACATAAGAAGTCCATCTTGGCTTAACAGGGATAACTCCTATTGGTACTCTACAAAATATTTGGGCTTCGTACAGGATCAAGCCAATGAGTGGGAAGCTTATATCAAAAGACTGAATGTTGTTGGCCGTATAATTTCGGGAGAAGAAGATACTTTAATTTGGTTTGCTAATCCTATTATTGGTAACATCATTGCAAAATCGTTTTATCAAGCAATTGTTCAGAATAACTCCAGTACTGTTCATAAATGGTGGTATAAAATTCTGTGGAAGTGGCAAATCCCTTTGAAAATAAAATGTTTTATGTTGTTAGATTTACAAAATTGTCCGAGAACTTGGGATAATCTCATTAAAAAGGGATGGTATGGGCCAAATTTCTACACTTTATGAAAAAAAGATGCAGACTTTGTTGATCACTTGTTGATAAATTGCAGTTTTATTATCAATATCTGGAAGAATGTTTGTCTTGGTCTCAAGATTCCTAGTTCCTGGGAAGGAGAAAATTTTGATCAATCTTATTATTTGTGGTATAAAACCTGCAAAGATTATCATACTCTACATGATATTATCTCTTGGAAAATCTAGAATGCAAGGAACACTGGCATTTTTTATGAACATTTGCATGACTAGAATTTGATTGGCTTGCATATCTTAAATTTAGAAAAAGAGTTTGGAATGAAAAAAGCTATAATTGTTAAGCCCAGGGTTATGAAATATTTTCAGAATGCAGGAGTTGTTGGATTTTTTATGGTGCAGCAAAGGATGGTTTATGTCTTACTCCTGCAATTTTAATGATTAACAAGTTCTATAGTTTTTAGTTCCACCTACAATGTGGAACTAGTTCAAACATGAAGGCTGAGTTATTAGCTTTGTGGTGTTTGTGCAAGATTGCTTCTATTTTTTGTATAGTGATCATTAAAGTATTCGGTGATTCCAAGGTCACTATCAAATGGGTGAAAGGTGATTTTAATATGAAAGTAGTCTCACTTTTACCTTGGTGCAATAGGATACATTTTGATCTTAAAATTTTTAGTCATATTTCTTTCCAACATATTTACGTTGAACATAATCAGCTTGCTAATAAACTCTCAAAGTCTACTTTGGAAGGAAAAGAAGGCATGCTCTTTTGGGAAGAGTGGTTGGACCATACTCAAACTAATATTGGTTCCATAACTATCTATGATATCTGATTCTCAAGTTTTGAAGTTATGGGAGTTTTAGTTTTTTTTGCTTTGGGGGTATAAAATGTATATTTGCACAAACTTTTTGGGAATGACTCTTTTTGCTTTGAATTTGGGATCTTGTTATGATATGAAAGACATGTAAGAACCAGTCTTTCTTGATATCTCAGGTTTGGGGCAGGTCTGTAAAAATAGTGAATAGTCATTTCTACATGATGGATGATATTTTTGTACTTTTTGATTCAAAATTGAATACTTTTTTTTTCTTTCTACGGAAAAACTATTAAAATAGTACATTTAAGAGGAGACTTTTAATGGTAATTAGTTTATTGATTTTAATTATTATTATTTTAAATTATAAAAAATAAAATATTATATTTATTTAATAAAATTATATTATTTTTAATTATTTAAAATCAATATTTTATAAATATTCCCAAATGTTTTATCTATGATAAAAATGATTATAATTATTTGAATAAATATTATTTTACTCTAACAAATTATCAACTAAATTAATATATTAAATTATTTATTACTTAAATTATTTATTACTTAATAATATTGAATTAGCATATTTAAATGTTTTAAACATTGTAAAAATGGTTATAATTACTCGACTAAATATTTTTCTACTATAACAATTTACCAACTAAATTAATATATTTATATTAATTATTTATCACTTAATATAATATTGAATAAACACATTAAAGTACTCACCTAGAATGAGCACATGGGGAAATTTAATGGTCATTGGTGCATCCCATTTTAATTATTATAAAAATTATATTTTTAATATAAATTGAAATGTTATGTTATGTTTACTTAATAAAATTATTATTTTTTAAATTGTATTGAATTTAAAATTAAGTTGTAATTAAAAATATGGTAAAAATTTTGGAAAATTGTTGTTACAACTATCAAAATTATAGGATTTAAGATGACATAACCTCTTCGGGTTTCAAATTTTAGAAATATGATTTCACTATTTCCGAAGAAAAATTTATTCAAAAACAACTTCTAAAATTAATGTTTTTTAATATTAATAAATAAATATTTGACACTTATAAAATAATTATAATTATTTAGATACATATTATTTTATTATAACAACTTTATATAATTTTATATAAGTATATTTTTTCAAACAAAAAAATATTGAAATTTAGTAGTGAATATTATTCCATGATTAATATGTATCTGTCGAGGATTTCTATGGAGCAAAGGCCCTAAGTTAAGTTGGATCTTAATCGAAATTGATATTATATTATGGTTGAAACTTGGGAACATGAGGAGTCCAAGGTCCCTGATATAGAGGGATATGTCCTATGGTCAATATGGAATAAACGTTCATGTCATAGAGGCATTGGGGTTATAGCCTATTACAAATTAGGAAGACCATATCCCCTCATGTTAGGATTTATAAGAAAGACCCTTACAAGCAATATATTTGGTTAGAGATCATAGACATTAATGATGAAAAAAACTGCATAGCCATATGTTATTTTTCCCTTATTAATTCCAACTTCTTTAAAAGAAAACAATTTAGATAAAAATTGTCCTTATAGTGGTTTAGAACAATATATTTCTAGTTTAAGGAAGGAAGGAAATATCCTTTTGATGGGTGATTTCAATGCTCGAACTTTCAGTAACCAAGCTATTATGTTAAGCAATCATTCCAACCCTAATCCTAGTTGGTTATACGAAGACCTTGAGCTAGCTAATAGGTACAAAAGAAGTTCTGAAGATCTAGGTGAAAAATTATTCGGTTCTGAGCTGGTTAAATTTTGTAGTGGTCAAGATCTTATCATTTAACCATCTCACAAAATGGCCAAACTGTAGTTGGGTGACTTGTATAGATGGGATTGACACTAGTGTGGTAGATTATGTTATATTTGATATCCCTCTATACAATAAATTAATAGATTTCAACATCTTCAATGACCATGAACTCGACTATGATCATAGACCTTTAATTATAACTCTCAATATTGCCATGCATAGCGATCCCAAGGAGGAAAACTATCATTTCCAAAAACACCTAATCTTCGATAAAAATTAAGTTGACATTTTTCTCCATGATCTAAAAAATGAATTGTTTCCTTTACCTAATATGGAGAATATAGAAAATCTCTTCCATAATTTTGCTACAACCCTCTCGTCGTCCATTAAGAAGTTCTCCATCGAATTCTCGACTAAAACGAGCGATAGTAGAAGCAACCCTTGGTATGATCAAGAGTGTAAACATGCAAGAAAATAAATTAAGAAACCTACTATAGATTTGATAAAAATGGGCAAGATAAATCACTACAAAGACTTAATTAAAAGAAAAAAAAGAATTATCTAAGTAAAAGGCAAGAAAATCTCATACACCTCTCCAAGGTGGCTCCTAATAAATTCTGGAGGCAAATTCTAACTCACAAAATAAAAGAAGGCAGTAAAATTGCTTTAAAAGATTGGAATTCCTATCTTAAAAAGCTTTATGAGTCCCCATATATCAGAATTAACATTTAAACCCTTCTTACAACAAAAGAAGTTTTCTCTTTAGAAGACACATATTTTGGGGTTAAGCACTTAGCTAATGGAAAAGCCAAAGACATTGAAGGTTACTAATTGAAAATCTTAAAAATTGGAGGGTTTGTCCTCATCTCGCACATCCATGAATTCTTTAATCTAGCGGTCAAGCAAGGGTTTCCTACACCTTGGACTCGAAGCCTCATTATTCCTATTTTCAAAAGTGGTGATAAAAATGACCCCTCTAATTATCATACTATTATGATTATCCCTCTATTAGCTAAGTTATATGATATTATCTTAGAAAATAAGATCAATGAATGGATAGAAATGGAGGGTAAGCAGGCTAAAAGCCAAGCAGATTTTATAAGGCGTCATTCAACCACAGACCACCTCGTTACGCTTAGGATCATTGCAGAGGAATGTTGTAATAATAATCCTGGCCTATTTTGTTGCTTTGTGGATTTTAGAAAAGATTTTGATAAAAATCCTAGAAATAACTTATGGAATAAGTTGGAGGAGCTTAAGGTTCCTTTTGAGTTGAGAGTTAATGCGATAAGATTATACGGAAATGTCATTTCCAAGTTTAAGAATAATGAGGGGTGGACAACATATATAAATTGTAATATTGGAGTTAAATAAGGTTTCCCCCTCTCCCCTACCCTTTTTGGCATTTACATTTATAAGCTATAAAGGTGTTTAAAAGAAGCAGGTTGCACCGGTGTAATCTTATCTAGGATAGTTATCATCCTCCTATTTTATGTTGATGATATTGTTCTTATGGAAATGAATCCTTCTGATCTCGATAAGCAATAAGAATTCTTAAAGCTTTTTGCTCTAACATGGGTATGTCTGTTAACACCGACAAGACAAAAATCATGATTATAAAATCTATAAAAGACACCCATGCAAATTTTATTTATGATAATAGAAATCTAGAGGAAGTGACTTCTTACAAGTATCTCAGAATTGATATTCATCACAAGCTCAATTAGAACTATATCATTTAAAAAAGGATTAATGGAGGATGGAAAGCTTATTTTGGTCCTGAAAATAGCTCTAAATCAACCAATCTAGTCATGTGGGATAAAAATAAATTCCTCTTTGAAACTCTTGTCATCCATGTTATCTTGTTTGGTTGTGAAGTATGGGGGTGAAACATTTCTAGATAATCTTGGAGTAAGATTGAGCAAATCCAGAAGCGATTTATAACTTATAATCTTGAAATTAAAAACAATATGCCTTATCCTATTCTCCTCATAGAAGTGGTTTTTTCCCCCATCGAGAGCATGGATATGACTAGGTACCTGATGTACAAGAACAAGATAAATAACATGGGAAACAAGAGACTTCATAAAATTTCTTTAAACTCAAGTCAAACCCAACTACACCTCAAGCAGTGCTGGTGTAAAGATACCATGGCTTGGTTAAAGAATTGGGGCATTAATGAAAATGACATTTTGTAGAACACTGATAATGTCCAAAATATTATTACTTCTAAGTTTAAAGAGAAATTGTGGTGTGAGAAAAATTTAGTAGTTAAGATAAAATTAAGATACTGTAAGGAGGTCATTAATCCTAATTTGGAAGATGAGAAGTATCTCTCGGTAGTAACGAGCTCACTGAAGAAAATTAATATAGCCAAGATTAGAATGAACTCTCATGAAATCCATAGGGAAACAGGGTGTTGGTCTATTCCTAAAACTCCATGGGTGGAAAGAGTTTCCCATCTGTGTGAGTCTATGAGCTTTGAGGTAGAAAATCACTTTCTCTTAGAGTGCCCTACTTACACCTACATTAGATTTGAGTTTCATAGTATTTGCTACAATACAAACCTTTATAACCTCCTATCTTGCCAAAAAACTATAATGAGCTTGGAAAGCATCTTGGAAAACGTTTTAGCACAGGAACAAGATTTTAAAGCAAACCAGGTATTATCCTTCTTAAGGTATGATGAACCAAAGTTGGTCTTAGTGGACGATAATCATTATCATTGTCGTCATGTAAAGTTTTTATTTTTGTATAAAAGAGAAAAGATATAATTTTTTATTTATTTTTCTTATTAAGTTGGTTATTTATATCATCCTTATTCATGTTCAAATAGTGTTAATGACACGTTTTATTTTGGTGAACCAATCGTAATTGAATCTCTTCATATAGTCAAATAATTAAGTTGAATTGAAAGCATTCTTTCCTTTGCTTTGCTTAAGATAGAGGTGGAGAAGGGCATCCATGGTCTTAAGTGTTTGGTGATTGATGTTGCCAATGGAATGGGGTAAAGGAATTCCATGTTAGATATATCTTGTATTTTTTATAGGTATATTATGTCTCATAATGCAATTTGTAGAGTTGAAGGGGTTTATTTTGTACTTTTTTAATTAATGGTTTCTAATTCCATGTTAGATATATCTTGTATTTTTTATAGGTATATTATGTCTCATAACGCAATTTGCAAAGTTGAAGCGGTTTATTTTGTATTTTTTTTAATTAATGGTTTCTATATAGATATTATAGATATCAGTTAAAATTAATTAATATTTCATAGTATTTAATTAATACCATTATTAAAAAAAATGCACCTTTGAGTTATTGGTGTTATTTGCTAGACTTTTCAAAAATAGTATTGTGTGTGCAATTACTTTATTTTTTATTTTAAGATTTAATTATCATACCTTACACAAGTTTACTAACCTCTTTAGTATAATACAACATATACCTCCAATCAATCATAAACCAAATCATATTATTTATCCTCGACTTCATCCTAACAAGCTTCACACATGTTTACATAAACTTTACATGTTAAAAGATAGACTATGATTTTAGTTTAAGGTTTATTTATTATACCTTACTCAAGTTCACTGACCTCTTTAGTATAAGGTTACAACATACACCTACAATCAATCATAAACCAAATCATATTATTTATCCTCGACTTCATCCTAACAAGTTTCACACATGTTTACATAAGCATTACATCTTGAAAGATAGACTATGAAATCAAGCAACTCACTATCCACACGGAATAATAGCATTGGTGGAGCACATAGAGGATGGGAAACATCCTCAAGATCTCATAGCCTTATTCAATCAGTTTCTTAATCACCCTTGGTTGCTTACGTTTTCTTTGTTACATTTTATAATTGTGATAGACACTTTAAATGCTTATAATGGATGATTTTTGGGTATTTTTTTAACTTTCGAAACTTTATAATAAGTAAAAATATTATGAAAAGTTTTTTATTTATTTTTAGAAAAATAACTTATTTTTAATATTCATTGAGAATAAAAAAACTAGTTACATAATAGCAATATCAAAAATATCAATCCCATAACAAATCATATACAAATAAAGCATATAAAGTAGCATCGCGGAAGAAAACAAATATCAATTATGAAAAGTCTATTACGATGATCTTTTCTTATTAGTCCCTATCGAAGGCCAAGGTACTATTGTTTTCGATAATCGTTGATCAACTATTAGTTTGGTTTGACTCAAATGATCTTTTCTTATTAGTCCCTATCGAAGGCCAAGGTACTATTGTTTTCGATCGTTGACCAACTATTAGTTTGCTTTGACTCAAATACAATTTACCATTTTAACCAAAGTTTCAAACTAATATTTTTTAATTACTATAAAAATCAAGTTTTATGTTAATTAATTGGCTTATAATTTGAAGTGTTATTGCCACAGTGGCGACGTGGGTATTGGGAATAGCTCATGCTTCTTACAATGCTTTAACTCTTATGACATGGGCGTCTGACAATGCACTTACTTCCTGCTCCTTGTCCTCAACGCAATCATAAATGAATTAGTTTATTGTCCTCAACGCAGTCATAAATTAATTAGTTTATCAAATATGTTGTCCACCATGCTGTCATAATCAAATATACCAAGGCTGAACCTATACTTGAGATTTAAACTCAAAAAAGGTAGGGAGAAATACAGAGCTGTGCCATTCCTGTCAAATTAATTATATGATGAACAAATTTCAGCTAGTTTTAATAAATATATAAATATTGAACCTATTCTCCCGATTTAAACTCAAAGAAAACTGGAAAATTACTAAATCAAAACGACTGAAAGAATGAATGTTGTTATAAAATTGAGATGAGAGCTGAAATTCTGAGTTGCCTTGAATAAATACATAGTTACTGAACTTATTCTCAAGATGTAATCCAAATTAGGTTGAGAAAAAATGTTTTGGAATTTCAGCAAAATAACGATAAAATAAAAATTAACTGAAAATTTTCAGCTGCTTTAAATAAATACATAAAAATTAAACCTAAGATTCAAAATAACGATAAAATAAAAATTAACTGAAAATTTTCAGCTGCTTTAAATAAATACATAAAAATTAACCCTACTGCTAAGATTCAAACTCGGAATTAAGTTGACAAAAATAACGTTTCTATTTCTGCAAAATGAAAGAAATGCAAGAAAATCCCAAGCTACTCCCTTTGAATATATGAATACCAGACCTATACTTGGGATTTGAACACGCAAAATTTGGAAACAAGAAATACACATCGCGTTTTAATTTCAACAAAAATGAAGAAATAACTGGAAATTTTAGAAAACGAACCCTGTCATACGTGGCGTTGTTTGCTTGCATTGAGGGCCAGGAGTTCTGGAACACTTGCAGGCTTTGGTAGACAGGACCGGGAGTACATAGGTTTTTCCCACTCCGCTCATGCCATGGATTCCAATAATGTGAGCTTGCAATGAGGCTCTATAAGCTATGTCTGCAGCGTCATCTGAGCGTCATCTGAGAAGATTCAAAAGTAACCCTACCATGTTGCCAACTAAAACTCCAACCTGCAATCTCCGGATTAGATCATCGTAATAATTGTTTAAATCGATCTCTGGTATCTTAATCAAACATATTGTTGTTACCTAAAATGTCAACCCGTAATATGTGGATCATCATATCATCATAATGATTCTTCAAATCAATCTCAATACCTTGCACATGATGATCATAAAGCCCTCGGCTAGGATTGAAAATTAAAAATAATAATATGAAGTGACAATACAAATAGAATAAATGTTTTTCAGATCCATTGCAACCTGCTTAGAATAAATGTTTGAGCCTATGTCCATTCTAGTCTCAATAGTACAGAAGCTTTATTGAGGGAATCCCTAATATGCAGAGACATCCTAGGTTGGCGCACGCAGACATCAGGAGATGCGGCCTGAAACGCACTACTAATGGATATTTTGCGTGAACACATAGCGGATGGGACGTTATTGAATCTGATACAGCTTTTGGTAAAACCATGATGACAAGACTAATGGATATTTTGCGTGAACACATAGCTGATGGGACGTTATTGAACCTGATACAGCTTTTGGTAAAACCATGATGACAAGATAAATTCAGATGGAAATCTAGCTCTAACCATTTACATCTCAAAGGGTGGTTTCATAATAAATGTACATGTTGTCAACATAAAACAAGGAAATGAGAAAGGAAATCCTTTGCAAGAGAGAATTCCCAAGACGAAGAAAATCAAACGTTGAATCGCAAACATGGAAGATATGACTGCATGAGAAGGGGTACACTGATCAAAAGAAGGGTATCACCAACATAAACACCGTGACGACCAACATTACAACAACACTGCAAAGGGAGACAAAGAGAAGACGACGAGGTAGACGGGGAAGGATGGTGAGGAATTTTGATTGATATGTGCGTAAATTATTCGAGAGTGAATGATAATCCAAATGATGAGTAGCAATGAAGCAAAAAAAATTACCATAACCTCTGAATAGTGGAGTGAAGAGATTAAAGCTTAATACGATATCATATGAATAGTACAATGAAGAGCTTAAAGTTATGTTGCTTCGAATCGATATTTTCTCCTGATTTGGAATATTATGGTCATGAATGAGGGTTTGGATGCTCCCTCCTTTGTTGCAGCTTGAACTGAAACAGGTTCTGCTACTATGAATACAGAAGCACATGATGACGACGAACTTTACATATATTTTCCTCTAACGATTCATATCAACGATGTGCATATTCTTAGCATCTTGTAACCATGAATTTCTGGTATTTACAATTTTAATGAAGGTCATTCTGATCATCAATACCCATGTTATCTATGAGAGTAGGTATCGTTGAGACCACCAAGAATCGCGTATCACTAACAATCAATTGACAGAGTGTTGTCACATGCCTTCTATGTTTCCTCTTCGCATTCACATCCTGTGATGGGCCTATAACAATGACAAATGGCTAACCTCAATAATCCTAAATTACATGCAAAAATATGTTAATTATTTGTTTAATTCTATGATGGCTATGACAATAATGTGGGAGATCTATATGCTTAGATACCAAGAAAACGTGTAACACCGATGATCAATTGACAGAGTGTTGTGTGCATACCTTACTTATTGACTCTTGGCACTTACATCCTGTCATGCCCCCACATCTACGACGAATGGTTGAACTCGATAATAGTGAATTACATGCAAAAATAACTAAATTATTTATTGATTTGTGTGCATGCCTATGAAAAATAATTCTCACTATTTGATGAGTTGGTCGCAACACTGTATTTCCCTTTGCGACGAGAGGCTGTAGCCTGATTTGTTCTAAGCATTTGTAGGTAGCAATGGCCGAACAACGACTCCAATTTGGAGACCTCAGCACCGCTAATATCATATTAAAGTTATTCAGTACATAGTGGGTAGTGATAGTGGCAGTGGTTTGAACAGGCATTAAGGATTTTGAATCTTAGCAATGGTCCAACAACGATTCCAATTTGGAGACCATGAAGAGACATGAATACAGAGTAACAGTTCCTTTTACTTCATTTTAAAAGTTCTCAAGAAATCTTAATTTTATAAAACCTTGCTTTATGAATTATCAATACTATGTTATGCAAAAGTGTCTAAATTTTCTAAATTCTCAGTAGGGAAATCTTCTACTTTTAAATGTCATCTTATGCATTTTTAAACAGTACATATGGTTGAATATAGAATTTATTTTTGTTCAAGTAGGCTCATGAAGCTTCCATAATTTCTCGGTGAAAAGAAACTTAATGAACTGCAACACTATGTCTAAATTCCGAGTAGGGGATTCTTCTACTTTTAAATGTTAGCTTATGCATTTTTAAACACTACATATGGTTGAATATAGAACTTGTTTTTATTCAATTTGGCTCGTGAAGCTTCCACAATTTCCCGTATTACAACCTTGAAACTATCCTTTATCAAGATAAATTTTCTAGTAAACTTAAAAGTTTACAAGGGCAATGATCACTAGGTACGTTTCCTTAAAGATTTACATGTATTCATTTGATGAAGTTAAGCATGGTTGTAATATAAAAGGAGTTTTAATTGATTCTATGTATCTTAGTGGGTTTCTCAGTGGGCATAATCGAAGGGATTTGAGCATCTCAGTGGGTTTCTCCTTTTTCTAATGTATCGTTTTCTATTTATGTTTTTTTTCCTAGTCCCTAAAATTTAATTTAATTACTCGGAACTGTTAGATGGATTATCCACAGCCAAAACTTAATAAACACGACAGCTGGATGAATGGATGGATGGTAGTCAAGTAGCCAAGGAATTTATTATAGCATATCCCCATGCTCTTACTATTGTTGGATAACATGAAAGTTGCTGGATGGATGGGATTATGGGATATCTAATTATGGAATTATGGGATGGGATGAAATAGGCTTCAGACTGCTAAGAAAAATATGGATGACAAATTCTTTAGGAACATCGATCAGGATACACTGGCGGATAAAATTTTATTGATCGAGTGCATGAAGGTTCTCTCTCTATACATCGATTGAGTTAGAGTTCATCAGGTTCGTCTTCCTAAGATTCAAGGTTGACAGGCTAGAGATTGAATTCCCCTTAACCTTGTGTTTCCCTTCAGATCTCTCTTGGTCTATGACGAATTCTCTATGGGGAAGTATTGATGGATCCAACAAGGTCTTATACACCCATGAATCCTCATCTCAATGGAAACCTCCCACTGCCTCGAATTATAGAATCCCCTGAATTACAGTTTGGTAATGCTTTAGTTTCCTTTTTTACATGCCTTGTCTTAGAATAAACACCTTCATAGTTCTTGGGTATGGACTGTTCGTGATGCTTCAACATACTATACTGATGCATATACTACCTTTCATTTTTTTGTTCCTTCTATACTACTAGACGAGGTTCTTTCTTTGGATCTCCATATGTATTTGCATCTGAGAAGCAGAGGGAAGAAAGGCTACAGAGGTGGAAGAGGCAGTCGCAGAACCGTAAGAAAAACCCGTAGAAGCAAGGGTAGAAAAAGTTGGAGCAACGAGAAAGAAGTGTCTAACTGTTCAGTAAGTAAGTAAAGCTAGGATGGACATGTGTTGAATGGCTTGCCACCTTCCAGCTCGTTTGCTTGTTTGGATGGTCGTACTAATTTAAATTCAAACCATCTCGCAAGAGCCAAGCCTGGTCTGATTTCAATGGCTCCATTGGTCTGCACACGCTTACGGCAGGGAATTCGCCACCCTGTGGCACTTGTATTATAAAGTTAGATGAATGGGATGTCCTTGTCTTGTATTATAAAGTTAGATGAGTGGGATGACCTTTTCTTGTATTATAAAGTTAAGAGTTTTTGTATTGTGTGTGTAATAGTAACTTTCTAATTAATTTATAATTTAGTTTTATTTTTCAACTTTTTATTAGTTCAATCAATATGAATGAATTATTTCAAGGAAAAGTTTATTGTAAAGTTTTTAATTCTAATGCAAGATTTTAATTGGATTATGAGTGGATGATAATTATTTTTATTGGTAGGTGATGTAATGAGGGTCAATAGTGACAACGTCGAGAGAGTTTGGGTGTTAGTGTGTTTTTTATTTTGTTAGTAGAGGATTGAAGGATTCTAGTGACTTTTCTTGTAAGTTTCTCTCTAATTATCCATTTCTAAACATCATTTCCGGGTTAGGGATGGAGGCAAGATGCTCTCACTTCCATTTTATTAGGTTTTGGAGGGCTCTAAGTTGTTGTTGGAGAGGTGTTTATATAAATATTTTGTTATAGAAGGCCCCCTCTTCCAAGGATGAGGATTTGGTTGGATGAATTTTGGGCTTTCTTATCTCTCCAAGTGAGCATATTTCCTTTGAATCAAGGGTTTTTCTCTTTCATTTTCAATAGTTTTGGGGATTGGGATTGGGTCTTACAAAAGGGTCCTTGGTGTTTTAAGGATGTGGGCTTGGTTTTATTTCTTGAACAATGCAATTTGATTCTTCGATGGTCTTCCGATATTTGTAGCTCTCATGGGTCTATCTAGTGGGCCTTCCTCCTCAATTTATTTGTGAGAATGTTATGTATTCCATTAGGGTGTCAACTTTGGATACCTTTAACAAGGATAGTGTGCCCTAGATTCTTGTGCTCATGAAGACTAATGGAGTATTCCAAATTACATCTTCTTGAGGTGTGGGGGTTTTCTATGGTTAGTTGAACTTGACTATGAAAAAAACATATTTGATGTTGCTTTTTTCACTCTATATGGCATATTTTGTAGGATTCCCCAAGAAAGGTTATCTCCTATAAGAAGAGGAGGAATTTTCTTGTTTCAAATTCCCCAACACATGTGGTTATTTCTTAAAAGAAAGTGGGTACACTCTCTTATTCTAAGGAGGTATCTAGTGCAGGTATTTATGCTGGGGCTAGTCTAGTTGATCTAAAGTTTGGTAAGGATCCTCTTGCACTTGAGAAAGTGCCTTATGCTAAGAAGGAAGTAGTTTTTTGCAACACCCTGGTTTTGACCCCAATTGCATTAAAGTGTATATGATGTAAATATCATTATTAAATCATGGTGAGGAGCTAAAGGCCAATGCCCCACCATGGATTTAGCGTTTGTATGTATCTGTTAAAATTGATACCGATGGTTATTGTGCTATCCAGACACATTATATTTTGGACATCATGTAAATATGCAATTTAATAAAAATACCCACAACTAGCTATGTCAATGCAACAAAGAGATGGGGGCATGATTTCACAAGGAATAGGGAGGGAAAATATTCAAACCCTTGAGCCAATAGGGTAAAGCCAAATGTCAATGGGAGAACCCATAAAGCTATCAACTACCCATTTTGTCTTTTGTGCCCAAGCATTTATTTCTTCCAGAAATTAGTTGAGGTAGTTAATTCCTTGGGATGGGAAGAGTATGGAAGTCAAATTCGAATTGGGGAAAGCCATCATTTTTGAAAAACATGTTTTTGAATTATTGGGAAAGTAAATGCTTGGAAATGCATGCCCATCCCATTATTCACCCACGTACTTCATTTCCTCACGTAGCGTAAGCTTGTTGGGCTCCTTCACATTTTTGTCTTCCTCACGTAGTTGAAGCTACCCATGTGTTTGATATCCTTCATGTTTTCTTCATTTCCTCATCTTGTCATGGCTGGGAAAACCTATTTTTGTATTGCTGAGTGAATGTCCAACAGAGATCCATGTTTTGGGTGTTTGGGGAGGTCGTTTTTTCCCTTGTAGTGCTCAAGAACGTTTCTAAAATAAATTGTTCACCCTGGTTTGTTTTTCCCCATTTACCATTTTTTATTTTAGTTTCTAGGATGTTGTTGTCCATACCCAGCACTTGTGTTTTGTTGTTTTGTAAATCCTTGCTTTGGTCTGAACCGTTAGGAGTGGAAGAGGGAAGAATTGGATTGATAAGCATAGTGAAGAGAGGAACCTCACAAATATATCAAGAGGGGATGGTTATTCTTCTATGCACACCTTGAAGAGAAATGGAAGGGAAGGTATGGCTTGAGGGACTATGTAGCAGATAAGGGGATACTTCCTTGTGTTGGGTGTGTAGGTATTGTGGAGGCCAAGCCAGATCTTGTGCAAGTGTCCATAGCTCTGTGGTTGATCTCACTAGCTTAGCAATTCAACCTTTCCACCTCCTTAGCAGCCCAATAAACCCAAATGTAGTTTTGTCTTGGATGGATTTTGATATGTCTTTGCCTTTGTGTGAGCCTTTTGTTGTTCCCTTATTCCTTGTGGGAGTCATGCCCAGCTTGGGAGTTGCAGTGGTGCTGAGAGATTGATGAGCACACTGACCTATGGTTGGGTGGAACGTTGCAGCGACATAGCTGGTTGCGGGACATCTCTTTTTGCATATAGGTATTTTCTTGTGTATTTAACTCCTGCAACTGTATTTGTTTTAATGAATTCTTATGAACATTATGAATGTGTTGAATGAATGTATTTTGCTTTTGTTGTATATTGCATTATGCATCTGTGTATGTATTTATTTCCATTGAATGTTTATTATTATGTTCATGGGGCTAGATCCCCACTTGGATGATAGAAGCAGTGCAAGTCAAGTCCTCTCAGAGCGGAGGGGATGCAACAGTGTGGTATCAAAGCACTGGTTGCAGCATTGGTCCTAAATGGTCCAAGTTGAGCAGTTGCATAGGTAAGAGCATCCTCTGTTGAGCAATGGCCAGCACAGAAACACATAAAACTTTTCAAAAAATTTCTAAGTATGACTGTGTCGGCTGAGTTAGCCGAGTTGAGCCGACACATGTCAGCTGAGTTAGCTAAGTTGAGCCGACGAAGATTGCAGTGACCGAGCATGAAAGGATAAGTTGCGCTAATGAGAAAGAGAAAGAGAAAGAAAGAAACATTTCAAAAAAATTTCTAAGTGTTTTTAAATTTTCTGTGTTGGCTAAACTGGCTGAGTTGAGCCGACACATGTCAGTTGAGTTAGCTAAGTTGAGCCGACGAAGATTGCAGCAACCGAGCATGAAAGGATAAGTTGCGCTAATGAGAAAGAGAAAGAGAAAGAAAGAAACATTTCAAAAAAATTTCTAAGTGTTTTTAAAGTTTCTGTGTCGGCTAAACTGGCCGAGTTGAGTCGATACATGTCGGTGTGAAAGGCTGAGTTGAGCCGATGACAGAGAAAGGAAGATTTTTTTTTCAAAAAATTCCTCTAAGTATAGACTGTGTCGGCAAAACTTGGGGAGTTTTGCCAATGCATGTCAGAAGAAATCAGTGAGTTTCGTCGATGTGTGTTGGGCGAAAAAGACAAGTTCCGTCGATACATATCAGCAATATTTGTCGAGATCACCGCGAAAAAAAATTTCTAAGGTTTTGAAAATGTTTATGTCGAAAAAACTTAGTGAGTTTTGCCGATATGTCAGAAACAACCGATGGGTTTTGTTGACACGTATCGGGGGAAATTGCTGAGTTGAGCCAATGGCAGAAAGGAAGAGAGAAAAAATTTTAATTTTTTTTAAGTGTCGAAATTTCCATGTTGGCAAGAAAAGATGAGTTTTTCCGATACGTCGGGCGAACTTGGTGATATTTGTCGACACGTCAGGATCAAAACCGGAGGTTTGCCGACACGTCAAAAAATTTTGGTGAGCTTTGTCGATGAAGAAGGAAAGAAAATTTTCAAAAGTTTTATAAGTGTTGGAATTTTCCATGTTGAAAGAAATGGTGGAGTTTTTGTGATACGTGGACCGGGAAAACTTAGCAAGTTTTTCTGACACATCGGAAGCAAAAGCGGAGTTTTTCCAATTGAAAGAAAAGGGTGAGTTGCGCCAATATGTGTCGGATAAACTTGATGAGTTTTGCTGATATGTTGAAAGAAAAGGGTGATTTATGCCGACATGTCGAAAGAAAAACCTGAGTTTCACCAATCGGAAGAAAAATCTGAGTTCGGCTGAAACAGAGAATTTCAGCAGTTTTTCAGTGGGAATTGTAGGTGCCAGAAAGATTAAAAATGGTAGCGAGCTCATGCGCTAGATTGCGCAAAATTGAAAGATTTACAAAATTCCATGCCCCCTTGACCCCAGTCGTCCCCCTAAGACAGTCGTTGATTGCGATAAAAGTCTATGCTTTGACAAGTTGTCAATATATGATTTTTCCAAATGCAGGTAAGTCATGTATAAATTCTTCTGAATGTTATGCAGCTAACAATTGTGTTGATGAACACATTTTGCAGAATCATAGTCACCTTCAAAGGCAACATTCCACATAGTGCAGTTCGGTTAAGTTGGTTTTGGCTCGTCCATGAGAACATACAGCATGAATGATGCATAGGATCCCTATGAGCATGAGGAAGATGTTATGGGGAAAAACGTCTGAGTTGGAAATGCTGAGACAGAGTCTAATGGGAGAATATTTAAAGATACTCCCCCATATTTTGCAACCACCATGAGAAGCCTAAGGGTGGAGATGCAAAGTTACAGGGAAGATAATGAAAGATTGGTTAAGGCTTAGGAGGAGTAGAATCATCTGAATGCAGCCATGCTCCAAAGTTTGACAGACATCCAGAGGCAGATGAACTTGGGGCACCAGACAGGAAGACTAGAAGGTAGTAAGAGAAGCACCAGAAGAAGGAAAAGTTATTCTAGTGGATCATTGGACTCTGAAGGATCCACTAGGGGTTCAAGATATTCATCTCACAGGAATGAGAGGAAGAGGCATTACCAGAAACATTCACGTGATGAATTTAAGAAGGAAAGGTCATCTACCTTCAATGGGGAGAAAAAGAATGGACAAGAAGATGAAGCTTGGCTTCTAGGGATGAGAAAATATTTCCAAGTCCAAGACTACTCTGAAAATATGAAGGCTAGGGTAGCCATCTTCAATTTGACTAGAAGAGCATCCATATGTTGGGAGAACTTCATACAATTAAAGAAGATCAAAGAAGGAATATTGTGTGGAAACAGTTTTAAAATTATTTTAGGCAGAAGTACCTCTCTCATAGGTACTATGATGATAAGATTAAAGAGTTCCATGAACTTAAATTGGGACAACAGACCATGGAAGAGTACATGCAAACAAGTTCTTGTAGTTGTTGAGGTATGTTAGATACATCAGGGATGATAAAGTGAAAATCCAGTGTTTTCTGAGTGGGCTACCTCAAGCATACAAAGACAGAATTGAGTTTTATGAACCTAGAACTCTGGAAGAAGCAATAAGGAAAGCTAAGTATTGCTATGAGAAAAGAAAAGGAAAACCTAATTACCATAAGACATGGAAGCACAAAAAAATGAGAAGTATGACCAAAGGAAGAAAGGTTTCAAACCTTCAAACTTCATAAATCGATAGAAGAAACCATCACAAGATGGGAGTAAACCAGCTAGGGTGATGGGGGGGAATCCAAGAGATCCAAAATATCCAAAAGAGATCAGAGAACCACTCCAATGTTGGAGATGTGGAGGACCCCACATGCGCAGGAACTTTCCGCATGAGGAGGGGTATGTAAGGCCAGCTTACAATATCCAAGAAGCAGAAGCTGTGATCAAGTAGCGAGGATTGTACCTAGAATTTATGCAACCCTAGAGGACCGCCAGGTAGATCATCAGTCAACTGTGGTTGAAGGTAAGATTGCTAAGTAGTCTAATTCTATTTTGATTGACCCTGGATCCACTCACAGTTATATTACTCCTATAATTGTTGAGATTTTTGTTTTTAAGAAGTTAAAACATAGCAAGTCATGGTTAGATCATCTAGCCACTGGAACCAAGAGAAAGGTTAGTGAAGTGGTAGAGAAATGTCCATTGGTTATGGATGGATTGGTCACTTATGCAGATCTGCATGTTCTACCACTTGGTTCCTATGATGTTCTCATTGGAATGGATTGGTTAGAGGCTCACACAGTTAAGCTTGATTGTTACAACAAGAATTTTGAGTGCATGGATGAAGAAGGAAAATCAAGGGTTGTAAGAGGCATTCCAAAGGTGGTTTTTGTTAGGCATATTTCAACAATGCAGCTGAAGAAGTATTGTAAAGTGTTGTATGAAAGGTTGCAGAGTGTATGGAGCTCATGTTTTGGAGGCAAAAGAGAATGAAACTCCTATGTTGGAGGACTATCCTGTATTGCAAGAATTCAAGGATGTTTTTTCTTGATGAGGTTCCAGGGCTTCCTCCAAAGAGGGACATTTATTTCACAATTGAAATTCTGCCAGGAGTAGCATTGTCACATCCCCAACCCTTACTCGATGGAGAGGACACGACTAACATCTAACAACCCAGGAAAACTAAGCCCCATTAACATAATATAATAATGCATTTTATAAAAACATATAAATACACAGATGCATGATAAAATGTACATGATATATACAACGAAAGAAAATCATTCATTCAACACATTCATGCATCAACATGTTCATGATAATTTCATAATAATTCATAAGAAAATATAGTTGCAGAACTTAAATGAACAAGAATACTTATATTTGGAGAAGCTTGTCCCGCAACTAGCTATGTCGTTGCAATGTTCCACCCAACCATAGACCAATGTGCTCTTTAGTCTCTCGGAAACACTGTCACCCCCAAGATGGGCATGATTTTCCTCAAGGAATAAGGAAAACTAGCAGAATTTCCCATAGCCAAGGACACAATAAAATTCAGTCAAGCCAACATAGTTGGGTTTATCAGACTTACACAGGAAGTGGTTTACATTTAGCCAAATTCACATGAGACACATCCAAGCCAACAAATGGGTTTATCAGGCTACCAACCAAGCCATCCTTCCAGTTGGGTTTATCAGGCTGCCAAGGAGGTGGAAAGACTAACTGCTAAGCTAGTGAGCTCAACCCCATAGCTATGAACACCCACACTGAATTTAGCCTGATTTCTAAACAATTACACATCCAACACAAGGAAGCATTCCCTTCTCTGCTACACAATCCCTTAGGTCATGCCTTCCCTTCCAGTGCTATCCAGGGCATGCAAAGAAGAAAATCAACTCTCTAGATTGGTCTATGAGGTTCTTTCACACACTAGGTTTATCAAGCAAGTCTAGACTCTATTTCCATTCCTTCAATCAATTCAAATGCAAAACGTGGATGCACACATAGTAATCTCAGTCATGGGATTTGTCAACACGTAGCAGAGACCAGGGATTACATACACACACATAAATTTACAAATTTCTAAACATTGACGGTGCAAGACCGATTACTGCCATTACCAAACAAAAACGTTGTCAGTATTTCAAATCAAAGACACAAAATCAGGTTCAGGGAAATCGTGTGCAGGAAAACAACTAACATACAGGAGAAAACGTGAGAGAGAACAATCCACACAGGAAAACCAGAAATGTGAAGGATTCAAATCGTCGGACAGGAGAAATTCCTAAAAGGTTTAGACTCAAAAACATTTTTTCTTGCTTGCTGTTGCGTGAATGTTGAATTGGTTTTCCCAAAACGTTTTTCCATTGCAAAATCGTGAGGGAAGGTGAAACGTTTCTGGATGAGAGAAAGGTGGTCGTTTTTGGTGTTTTTTTCCCAAGAAATTCAAAAAAATGTTTTTCCCAAAGTGGGGCTCTGCCCAATTCGAATTTCCCCACTCTTCCAATCCCTCACTCCCTCATCCTTAGGAAAAATCATGCCCCCATCTCAAATAGTTGCGTAGACATAGCCAACTGTGGGTTTTTAATTAAAATTGCAAATTTAACATGATGTCTAGCTTTTTAATGTTTAGCTAGCATAAAATACCATAGGCTCAACCATAATTTCTGAAACATAAACACTAAATCAATGGTGGGTCTTTTTCCTAGATCCACACCATGATTCTTTACATCATTTTATTTAAATGAAAACGGGGTCAAAACTTGGGTATTACATTCCCCCCCCCTTCAACAGCATTGTCCTCAGTGCTTTAAAACATTGATAAAAAATGCTTGTTGGTACTACCCTCAGCAATCCACAGATTCGAACAAAAATGGATGTGCCAGTCGCATGGCATCCTCCAGCTCCCATGTAGCTTCTTCAGGACCGTAGTGCTCCCATTGCACCTTCACCTATCCTATTGCTCGGTTCCAAAGCATTGTGACCTTCCTGACGAGGATGCGCATAGGCTTGATTTGGAACTCTCCCTTTGGTTCCACCTGAATCACATCCCAATTTATTACATGGTTAGGATCATGTATATATTTCTTAAGCAAAGAAACATGAAAAACATTATGAGCTTTAGTGCTAGCAGACAATGCAAGTCTATATTCAACTGGACCTATTCTTTCAAGCACTTCAAACGGCCCACAGTATCTAGGTGACAGCTTGGCACAACTTCCAAGCTTCAAGGAACTCTTCTTTTCCTTCACTCTGAGGTAAACATGATCCCCAACACTGAAATATTTGTTCACCCTATGCTTATCTGCATAAATTTTCTGGCTGTCCTGGGTTTCCTTCAAGTTCTTCCTGATCTTTACAACTTCCTCCTCCATCTCCTTGAGCAATTCTGGACCAAGCACAACCTTTTTCACTTGATTATCCCAAGTCACTGGTGTCCTACACCTTCTGCCATACAAAGCTTCATATGGACTCATCCCCAAGGATGCCTGTTGTCCATTGTTATAATCAAACTCTACCAGTTGTATATAATATTCCCACTTGGTTGGTTTGTCCATCACATACATGTGAAGCATGTCGTCCAGCACCTGGTTCACTCTCTCGGTCTGTCCATCGGTCTAAGGATGGTAGGTCATGCTGAAATTCAACTTTGTACCCAAATATGCAAACAATCCCTTCCAAAAATTGGAAGTGAACTTGACATCTCTGCCAAAGACTATTCCCTTAGGAAATCCATGCAGTTTGAAAATATCCTTCATGAATATCTTTGCAATGTCATCAGTCTTATGCGTAGGCTTAACTCGTATAAAATGTGTTGCCTCTGTCAACTTGTCCACCACAACCATGATGGAATCATGTTGTCTCCAAGTCATTGGAAATCCTGTAATAAAATCCATGGAAATAACTTCCCATTTCCATTCTGGAACTAACAAAGGTTGCAACAAACCTGTTGGGTGTTGATGTTCAACCTTCACTTGCTGACACTTCATGCACCTTGAAATATATTCCGCCGTGTCCTTTTTCATTCCTAGCCAAAAGTACTGCTTTCTAGCTGTAGCAATCGTCTTCTGATATCCTGGATGACCAGAATATGGAGCTTGATGGATCTCATCCATAACCATTCTCCTCAAATATGCTATATTTGGAATATAGACTCTGTTCTTATAGGTAAGAAGTCCATCCTCTTCCAATTTACATCCCTCATAATTCTTTTCAAGGCTTTGCTACTGCAACTTGTCCTTGACCTGTGCATACAATTCATCTTCAGCAACATGATTAGCAATCTATTGCCTCAAATCTGACTGGCAAATACTAAGAGATGCCACATGCATTTCCTGCACCTTCCTACTGAGTGCATCAACTACCTTATTCTCTTTTCCTTTTATGTGCTTGATTTCAAAATCAAACTCACATAAAAAATCCAACCATCTCACTTGCCTAGCATTCAGAGTAGGCTGATCAAACAAATACTTCATACCACAATGGTCTGTCCTTAGCTCAAATCTTCTGCCCATCAAGTAATGTCTCCACATCTTGAGAGCATGTACTATGGCTGCAAGTTCTAGATCATGAGTGGCATAGTTCTTCTCATGCCACTCAGGTTGTGTATTGATTACAGATAGTTGAACAAGGCGGCATAGTTCTTCTCATGCAACTCGGGTTGTGTATTGATTACAGATAGTTGAACAAGGTTACTGTGAAGAATAAATACCCTTTACCTCAAATTGATGACCTTTTCTTATAAAATGAGAGGAGCGAAGGTATTTTCCAAGATTGATTTAAGGTCTACTTACCATCAGGTAAGAATCAAATGCACTAGCTACATTTATGTGTCTCATGAATAATATTTTAAACAAGTATATGGACAAGTTTGTTCTTGTTTTCCTAGATGACATTCGTATTTATTCTAAGAATGAGGAAGAGCATGAATAACATCTGAGATTGACATTGCAATTGCTAAAGGAGCATAAGTTGTATGAAAAGTTGAGAAAATGTGACTTTTATAAAGATAAAATTCATTGTTTGGGTCACATTATCTCAGACGAAGGAATATCTGTGGACCCTAAGAAGATTGAGGCCATTATGAATTGGCCAACTCCAAGGAATGTGACAGATGTGAGGTCTTTTATGGGACTTGCAGGACACTACAGGAGGTTCATTGAAGGATTCTCCAATGTTGCACATTCAATCACTTCTTTGCAAAAGAAGGGGATAAAGTTTGAATGGACACCAAGAGGTGAGGAGAGATTCCAGCAGTTGAAGAATCTTCTTACAAGTGCACCCATTCTGAAAGTTACAGACCCGAAAAAAGACTTTGTGGTGTGCACTGATGCATGTAATCAAGGACTTGGGGGAGTTCTTATGCAAGACAATCACATGGTATGCTATGAGTCAAGAAAGTTGAAGGAGCATGAGAATAACTATGCTACTCTTGATCTAGAACTTGCAGCCATAGTACATGCTCTCAAGATGTGGAGGCATTACTTGATGGGTAGAAGATTTGAGCTAAGGATGGACCATTGTGGTATGAAGTACTTGTTTGATCAGCCTACTCTAAATTCTAGGCAAGTTAGATGGCTGGAGTTTTTGTGTGAGCTTGATTTTGAAATCAAACACATAAAAGGAAAAGAAAATAAAGAGGCTGATGCACTCAGCAGGAAGGTGCATGAAATGCATGTGGCATCTCTTAGTATTTTCTAGTCATATTTGAGACATCAGATTGTTAATCATACTGATGGGGATGAAATGTATGTGTAGATCAAGGACAAGTTGTAACAACAAAGCCTTGAAAAGAAGTATGAGGGATATAAATTGGAAGAATATGAACTTCTTACCTATAAGAACAACATTTATATTCCAAATGTAGCAGACTTGAGGAGAATTGTTATGGATGAAATCGATCAAGCTCCATATTCAGGTCACCCAGGATAACAGAAAACAATTGCTACAGCTAGAAAGCAGTATTTTTGGCCAGGAATGAAAAAGGACATTGCCAAGTATATTTCTAAGTGCATGAAGTGTCAGCAAGTGAAGGTTGAGCATCAACACCCAACAGGCTTATTCCAGCCTTTTCCAGTCCCATAATGGAAATGGGAAGTTATTTCCATGGATTTCATTACAGGATTTCCAATGAATTGGAGACAACATGATTCCATCATGGTTGTGGTGGACAAGTTGACAATGGCATCAAATTTTATACCGGTTAAGTCCACATATAAAACTGATGTCGTTGCAAAAGTATTCATGAAGGATATTTTCAGATTGCATGGATTGTCTAAGGCAATAGTTTTTGATAGGGATCCCAAGTTCACTTCCAATTTTTGGAAAGGTTCGTTTGTAGATTTGGGTACGAAGTTGAAATTTAGCATTGCCTACCATCCTTAGACAGAGAGAGTGAATCAAGTGCTTGAAGACATGCTTCACATGTATGTGATGGACAAACCATCCAAGTGGGAAGATTATCTACACTTGGTAGAATTTGCATATAACAATGGAAATCAAGCATTATTGGGAATGAGTCCATATGATGCTTTATATGGAAGAAGGTGTAGGACACCAGCGACATGGGATAATACAGTGAAAAAGATTGTGCTTGGTCCAGACTTGCTCAAGGAAATGGAGCAAGAGGTTGCAAAGACCAGGAAGAACCTGAAAGCAACCCAAGATAGATAGAAAATCTATGCAGATAAGCATAGAGTGCACAGATAATTCAGTGTTGGGGATCATGTTTACCTTAGAGTGAGGGAAAGGAAGAGTTCCTTAAAGATTGGAAGTTGTGCCAAGTTGTCACCTAGATCTTGTGGGCCTTTTGAAGTGCTTGAAAGAATAGGGCCAATTGAATATAGACTTGCATTACCTGCTAGCACTAGAGCTCATAATGTTTTTCATGTTTCTTTGCTTAAGAAATATATATACATGACCCTAACCATGTGATAAATTGGGATGCGATTCAGGTGGAACCCGAGGGAGAGTTCCAAACTGAGCCATTGTGCATCCTCGACAAGAAGGTCACAGTGCTCCAGAATCGAGTCGTTGGATAGGTAAAGGTGCAATGGGAGCACTACAGTCCTGATGAGGCTACGTGGGAGCTGGAGGATCCCATGCAATTGGCACATCCATCTTTGTTCAATTTTGTAAAGCGCCGAGGACAGTGCTAATGAAGGGGGAGGGGAATGTAACACCCAAGTTTTGACCACAATTGCATTAAATTGTATATGATGTAAAGATCGTTATTAAATCATGGTGAGGAGCTAAAGGCCAATGCCCCACCATGGATTTAGCGTTTGTATGTATCAATAGTTAAAATCGATACCGATGGTTATTGTGATAGACAAGCACATTATATTTTGGACATCATGTAAATATGTGATTCAATACAAATACCCACAACTAGCTATGTCAATGGAACAAAGAGATGGGGGCATGATTTCACAAGGAATAGGGAGGGGAAATATTCAAACCCTTGATCCAATAGGGTAAATCCAAATGTCAATGGGAGAACCCAAAAAGCTGTCAACTACCCATTTTGTCTTTTGTGCCCAATGATTTATTTCTTCTAGAAATTGGTTGAGGTAGTTAATGCCTTGGGATGGGAAGAGTATGGTAGTCAAATTTGAATTGGGGCAAGCCATCATTTTTGAAAAACGTGTTTTTGAATTATTGGGCAAGTAAATGCTTGGAAATGCATGCCCGTCCCATTATTCACCCACGTCCTTCATTTCCTCATGCAATTGAAGCTTGTTGGGCTCTCTCCTTTATGTTCTTGTCTTCCTTATGCAGTTGAATCTACCTGTGCGTTTCTCCTTCATGTTTTCTGCCTTTCCTCATCTTGTCATGGCTGGGAAAACCTGTTTTTGTATTGTTGAGTGAATGTGCAGCAGAGATCCATGTTTTGGGTGTTTGGGGAGGTCGCGTTTGCCCCTGTAGTGCCCAAGAATGTTTCTAAAATGAATCACTCACCGTGGGTCATTTTTCCCCATTTACCATTTTCTATTTTGGTTTCCAGGATGTTTTTATCCATAACCAGCACTTGTGTTTTGTTGTTCTGTAAATCCTTGGTTTTGTCTGAATTGTTAGGAGTGGAAGAGGGCAGAATTGTCTTGATAAATCTAGTGAAGAGAGGAACCTCACAGAGAGATCAAGAGGGGTTGGTTATTCTTCTATGCACACCTTGAAGATCACTGGAAAGGGAGGTATGGCCTGAAGGACTGTGTAGCAGAGAAGGGGATACTTCCTTGTGTTGGGTGTGTAGGTATTGTGGAGGCCAAGCTAGATCTTGTGTAGGTGTCCATAGCTCTTTGGTTGAGCTCACTAGCTTAGCAATTCAACCTTTCCACCTCCTTAGCAGCCTGATAAACCCAAATGTAGCTTTGGCTTGAATGAATTTTGATATGTCTTTGGCTATGTGTGAGCATGTTGTTGTTCCCTTATTCCTTGTGGGAATCATGCCCAACTCGGGGGTGGCAGTGGTGCTGAGAGATTGATGAGCACACTGGCCTATGGTTGGGTGGAACTTTGCAGTGACATATCTAGCTGCAGGACTACTCTTTTTCCAGATAAGTATTTTCTTGTGTATTTAATTCCTGCAATTGTATTTGTTTTAATGAATTCTTATTAGCATTATGGCTGTGTTGAATGAATGTATTTTGCTTCCGATGTATATTGCATTATGCATCCGTGTATGTTTTTTTTTCCAATGCATTATTATTATTATGTTCATGGGGCTAGATCCCCGGTTGGATGATAGCAGCAGTGCAAGTCGTGTCCTCTCAGAGGGGAGGGGACATGACATTTTTTATATGATTATCCCTAGCATCAATACTTTGGTCATCAACACATTGGACGAACTATCGCATGCCATCTCTCACATTCTACCTTTGTTGGAGGTTAATGTTCAATCCATGGTGGCTCCCTTGTCTAGACCGATAGTGCAATATAAAGCCAGAGTGATTCTTATGGGTGTGGCTATTTCTACTCCTTCTTCGATGACTACAAGGGGTACTTCAATAGCTAATTTGTGGTTAGATAGTGAGCTCACAATTGTGGGGTGTTTGGAAAGATGCGTTGGTGAGATGGTGATGGCTCAGGTGCAAGGCAATTCCACCTCACAATACGCTAGGGATTCTTTATAGCTCATTCAATATTCATCAAGTATGTAGGAGGAAACACCTTACCTAACATATTCTAGGGATATTTCAATGACACATGTGTGTCGAGACTTCTTTGGTTCTCCTATTGTTGTATACCCTTCTCCGGATTGTGATGTCGACGATGTGGGAAGGGTGGACTCCTTGGTATGTTTTTTAGATCCATTTTCTTTTCCTCCTTTGGATGCAACTTCATTTGGTGATCTCGACAACTCGAACCATCTTGGTGGCAATAAGCGTAAGTTTTCAATTCTTGTGGTTGATTCCTCTTTGAGATATCGAACTCATGGGGGCGTGGTTGAGAAATTATAAGACCCTATTTTGCGGCCTCCTCTTTAGTGGAGATTCTTTTTTGTAGGTCATTTAGCCCACCTTCTGATATTTGTTGGCCTTAGGACAAGTCACTTTGTATGGGCAGTTTTTGCTTTAGTTTCACTTTGTCAATATTATTATATCAATGTTTTCTACTTTTCAGCAGGTAATAGTAGTTGTTTCTTAAATTTGGGATAAAAATAATCCATTGAACTCAAGCATAGGAGAAAGTCCCCTTACTAATCTATTATCTACTCATTGCTTGAGCAATTTTATTCTTGGAGATCAAACATAACTTTTTTTCATATAATAAAAGATTCTAATTAAATTAAGTATTTCTAAATTATCAACTCTATCTAAATATTTGAAAAGAAGAAAACAAATCTTTATGATGATGATGATGATGATGGTTAACGTCCCCTGAGACCAAACTTTGATCTATCGGACCTAAAGAAGAGAATTAATTAGTTTGCTTTAAAGTTATATTTCTATGCTCAAAGAGCTTGGAAAGAAGCATCCCGAGCTTACTATAATTTTGACAGGCTAAAAGGCTAGAAAAGTCGGTATTGCAACAAAAAATATGAAACTGGGATCTAATGTGGGTGTACGCAGGGCACTCTAAGAGGAAGTGATTTTCATCTTCAATGTTCTTACTCTCACAAAGGTGGCAGATCCTTT
>LPNX010438476.1:196185-211261 GCA_001517045.1 Pseudotsuga menziesii
CTTTCCATTAGCCAGACGCTTAACCCCAAAATCTATGTCTTTTAAAGAGAAAACTTCTTCCATTGTGAGGAGGGTTTCAAAGTGGTCTATGACATTCGGGGAGTCATAAAGCTTTTTAAGATAGAAATTCCAGTCGTGCAGAGAAATTTTATTATTATCTTTAGTTTTTCTAGTTAGAAAAACTAAAAATGATAAGAATATGAACTAATGATCTAGTAATAAAGTAAAATGTTTAAAAAGCTCAAATTTCAAATTAATTTTTATAAACCAACACTCTTGTAATAAAAAATAATCTATTGAATTGTTGATTTTATGAATGGTAAAACTAATATATTGAACAACAAATTGCGAGGTATTCATTCTCTATTGAAGTAGTAGGCGAGAGTTTTCAACACATTCCACATTTTCCATATATTTAAAGAATATAATGAAAAAGTCAATGTACTTTCAAAGGAAGGCCTTCTTTTATAAGTAGGGACAGTCATATTCACAAGGAACCGTCAAGGTGGGAAAGAAGTAAAAAATGCAGTACTTGATTTTATGACAAGATTATGCTTAAATGAAGCAGATTCTGATTTTGTTTTTATAAATTTTTTACATTTTTTTATAAAAAATACACTTTTATGGAGTGTAATTATGAACAATTTTAGAAGGTTTTTTTGATTTAAACGCAAAAACGATGAACAAAAATGGAGAAAGAATAGTATAAGTTTTGAAATTGTAAGAATTGAGTCAATAATATGGAAGTTGTGTGCAAGTGGTATATGATGTATATGTTTTAGTTTTTCAATTTTTTAATATGAAAATTAAAATGTTTTAAAAAAAAAATAAAAATAAATTAATTATAATATAAAATTTATGTTTTAAAAAAATTTAAAAATTAATTTCTCAAATAGATTATTTATTATTAATGTTTCCAAATTATTAAATATAAATATAAAGATAAATAAATATATTTTATTAAATTATTTAAATAAAATTAAATAATTATACAACTAAGTTTAACAAAGTTTATATTCACTAGTACAAAACCTCAAATTAAATATCTTTTAAAAAATAATTTGTTTTCTTTACATTTTGTTTAATTGATTGTTTTCAAATATTTTTATTTTAAATTGAAATCTTATTTAACAATTTTAATCTTTGTAAATAAATATATTATATTATATAAAATTTAAAAAATTAATAATAATATTTAAAATTTAGTGAATAAATTATATTAGATACAATTTAAAAAATTAATAATTTAAAAAATTAATAATAATATTTAAATTTTAATGATAAAAGTTGAAAGAAAGTCAAGTTCTTCTCTATCACATAGAATGTTTTTCTATATTATTTGTGCATATATATAATTAACAATATTTAACAATTTAATATATATTAACCATATTTGAGTATAAATATAAATAAAGAAAAAATTAATTAAATTAAAATATATAAATAGACATCTTTTAAAATTTTAAAAAACATATATGAAAAGATACCACATTTCAAAATTTTAAAAGTAACATTTATTCTTCAATAGAGTTTAATGTATATGTATGGGCTAGCAAGTTCAATGTATGCAATTTTTTTAATATTGATTAAGTAATGTTTGTGTCTTTAACATTAATTTAAAATTTAAGTAGAATAATAATTATAAATTTGTTTAAAATAATTTTTATGTTTTATATTATTTTTTATTTTGTCTGGGTGCAAAAAAATATTATTTTTATTACAATTTTACCATTTTTTTCAAAAAAAATTCAATTTCAATTTTATATTAATAATTAATCAATAATTAAACTCTTAAAATTTTAACTATAAAATTAAATATTAACTATTTTAATTAATTTTTTTATAATAATTAAATCTTAATCTTAATATTTTTTTTTTATCTTTATCATATTCCAATATATCAAATGTCAATGCCACAAAATCTTACTAGTATGGTTTTATGCAAGGTAATACTATAAAAAATCCTCAAAATATCTCTTACTCTAAAGCATTTACATGTCATGGAACTTCTATTTTAAATTAAAATAATACTAATAATAATAATGCACAAAAAAAATCTAAAGCATTTACATGTCATGGAACTTCTATTTTAAATTAAAATACTAATAATAATAATAATGCACAAAAAAAACATGCTGTACTTCAAAGTTTTGAAGTATTGATTGTTCTATCATTTCAAATTCAGAGTGAGTGTACTTGGGACACAACCCATGTTATCTTTATTAAAAAATTGAAAAGGCAATACCTTTCATACGGTACAATACTCTTTTCCTTAGTAAAGAATAACAATGTACTTAAGTGCATAATTGAAATTCCAACCTTCATTGTGTCAACTAGATAGTACTATTTTTACATCCTTTAAATTTGCACATAAGTGCCTTTAGGTGATTTCTAAAATATGGAGTAAACTACTGAACTGTTTAATTGCACCGATCGGACGACCTGGTTCGTGTGAGCGGTCACATCCGACGTTGCTAGTCGTTGGATCAGTGCAAATGGTCGGACAAATAGATCAATCTCTAAAATATTGTATTATAAATAGTACTAATAAACTTAATAACATAATAATTTCTCAATGTTTTTACATTTTTTTTTCAAAGTAGCAAGTATATCCTTTAATATTTCCCTTCGAATCAAGAGGCCTGCTAACCCTTGAACTGGACCCCGGGTCAATAGATTCCCAACCCACCTATATGTGTGCTATTCCCCTTAAACTTTTGCATGGTTGATCCATTTGGCAATTGGCATACTTTTATTGTGTACTCATTGACCGAGGATTTTTCTTATGGTTTCTTACTTTGATATTTTTTAATGCATGCACGACATGATATTTCTTCCTTGGATATTTTTTAATGCGTGTGACATGCTAAAAGTGGATAAATTTAATATTTTGATAAATTTAAAATTTTATGGTTTTTTTAAATGTAACAAAGTTTTGTTTTAATTTATTTAGTTTTAGCTTAGTTTTTTTTTTAAATTACTTAAAATTTTAAAATTAAAATATTATAATAATTTTTTTTTATCAATTAAATGAAATTATAACTTTCTACAAAATTTAGAAAATAAAAAAATAATTAGGTTTTTCTACTTTTAACTTACTTTAATTTAACATCATTTTAATTTATAAATTCTAAATTTTAACTATTTATTATATTCACAAGTATAAATTCTAAGGAATTTGGATAGAGATGGAAACTATCAAACTATAAATTAGGGGTTTTTTATATGGCACTATGGAGCTCAGATCTAGCTTATCGACTACTCTTACGATAATCGAATGGGGGAATTTATCTTTGTTTTTTCACTAGTCGATAGACAAATGGTGGTGAAGTTTTTTCGATGGGTGTGGGGGGGAGGGTCTGGTTGATCCATCAACATGGTCATTTTCTTACTCTGACTGCCTAAAATCCTAGTGTCTGACATATTGATGGATCTAGATGCCTTTGGTGTGGAGTCAATTGATGCAAATGATTTGTTTTTGGATTTGCAAGATGGGGGTACGCCTAAATCGTCGCCAACTAAGGAGAAGGTAAATATTTGTAACGCGTGGGGGGAAGGTTGCATATTTTCAAGGTAAGGCACATGAGTGTAGCAAGGTAACTAAGTTGAATGGTGATAATAGGTTTAATGATTACGCCCAGGGTTTTGAGGGATCACGACTCGAATTGGATGATTTCCTTAGCTATTGCCTATGACACTCACCAAAACAATAGATGAAATGTCAAAAAGTGGTGCATTCCCAAGGAGGTGATGTTTCACTAGTTGTTGGTGTTGGTTTACAAGTTATGAAGATTGTTGATTTGGAGGATAAGCGTTGGTGGGAAAATTTTGCAGGTGGTGAGTCAGATTGCCTTCTCTCTCTACATGGGTGCAAGAAGCTTGGAGCCCAATGTTGGGTTATAGTCATGTCCTTCACACTTTGGCCAAAGGTTGGTTTGGGTTTGTTTCCAAAAGAAAGGGGGAATCCCAATTTATTTTGGGTCATTATTGGTTCTTTGGTAAGCATGTTTTGGCATTAAAAATGTGGCATTTGTTTTTTGAGTCAAGGGATGAAGTTATGTCAAGAACCCCTATATGGGTAAAATTTCCTAGACTTGTGTTGGAGTTCTAGATGAAGGCGGGATTAAGAGCCATTGGCGATACCTTGGGTAAATTTGTGGCAATAGATGAATGTTGTCAAGACTCTTTGTTGATGTTGGTGGTGAGAATATTAGTATAAATTGATCTCTAGGAAGGTTTATTTGAAACCATGATTTTTGTGTTGTGTTATCGTTCTTACTCCTTTGTCAAAGTATGCAGAATCTAGTTAGCCCTCTTGTTGTTGAGGGGGGGAAGTCCTTAATTGTTGAGGCCATGGTTTCATTCCAAGGATTCGGTGGCAACAAGTGGTATATGTTTTGACATCCCTAAGGAGATTGTTGGGTCTAGAGTTGGTAATACAATTCAACCACTAAGAACGCCCAAGAAAATCTTGTCGAAGAGATAATTCAAGGTTAACAAAATCTTATTTTAGGGGTCCTAATAGTAGGACACACCCCTAGAGGTATTCATAATCCATAAATTCCATAGGATTGGGAGGGCAGGAAAAACAATTATCCCTCAAGCGGCTTGTTGAACAGGAGAGGCCATATTTGCTTGTATTTAGGAGATTGTGGGTAGGAGAAACTAGTGGTGTTAGATATCCAAAAGTGTCATGGGGGTTGGGATTTTATTACGTTGGACTAGGTTGTCCTTTCAACGGGAGTTGTTACAAGTTTTAACAATCAATTGTCTTTTCTCAATTGGTTTGTAGTATTTTCTGATCTTTACACTAAGGTGTATAGCAAAATTTTGGATCGTACATTTGTGGTCCTCAACCATTATGGGCCTTTTTTGTGGTTCACAACCTCAACAATTGTGGTTGGGGATTGCTACATCCACAATAATATTTCTAAGGGGCCTCACCCTATCAGCTCCAGTTTTGGGAGCCTAACCCGAAGGACCCAGAGAATTGGAGTCATGAGAATTGAACCTATGACCTCAATATATACAGTCTTTGGACTTGAATCTCCAACCAAGCTACCCCTCAGGGCCTTGGCTTCATGATGGAAAACATGTTTTTTCACATCACTTATGCTCCCTTCAGTGTCTTAATGTGAATAATCTAATCATTGGTGGGGATCTTAATTTCTTATCATTTGGGAGGAAATATGTAGTCATTATGTCTAAGAGGAGAAGTTAGCACAAAAATTGAGAACGTTGTGTGGGTGGATGTGGAACCATGCTAGCTCTAGCTAACATGAACAAACATGCATGCTGGATAAGTTGGGATGGATAAATGTCTTGATCGATTTTTAGTGCATAGTCATATTCTGTAGGAGGTGGACAACTATAGGTTATGGGTTGGCACCAATAGGCTCTCGGACTATTTCCTCATATTCCAGGAGTTTGGGAATTATGAAGTCAAACATTGTGCCCCATTTAAATATAGTGCCAACTGGTCTTCAAAGGCATGTTGACATGGATATAGGGATTAGTGTCGGTATTCAATTTTCAAATTCTATTCAAGTTGTAAAGGAAAAGGTTATGGAATGAATTTGGGAGCATCATATTAAGCATGAGGGTCAAAAAAAATTTGTGGAAGAAGAAATTGGGAACTTATTTGAAGCACATTCAGAAGGCATTTTTGAAGAGGGAGAATAAGAGGTGGCTTTTGGATTAGAGCATAAGAGACAAGTTGTTGAGGGACAAGGAGATTGAGTGGAAGTTAAAAATATGGGCACTTTGGATTTCCTCGGGTGATCAAAGCATCAAGTTATTAAAAAAAATTTGACAACAAAAAAACATTAATATTAATTGGGAGTTACTTGATGAAGTGGGTCATCTAAACTGGGGGTTCCAAGTTCTTCCTCGTCTAGGGGTTAATCACTATCACTTGAGAACTATTTTTACAAGGCCTTGTAGGGAAAATCTAGGAGATGTGATGAGTATAATGGCTCGCTTTCCTATTGTCAAGGAGGATGAACATGAGGATCTATATTAATCAACCTATGAATAAGGAAAAACTCTTGGAAGTCCTTTCCATAGTACAAAAGGACAAAATTCCATGGTCATATGGTCAGTTTGCATAATTATTCATGATGATTTGTTAAAGGTGGTGGAGGAGGAGGTTCGATTTTCTAGTAAGTTGATGGGGGGGATTTAATGCCACTTTCTTGGCACTAATTCCAAAAGTGGATTGGTCATTTCCATTTGATGACTTCAAATTGATTTATCTGTGTATCTACATCTAATAGGTCATCTTAGACATAATAGCAATATGTATCAAACCGCTCCTTTCGAGAGTGATTTCGATGTAACAATTCATGTTTCTTAAGGGGGGGTTGATTCATGAGGCTATTGGCTTAGTTGAGGAAGGGTTGAATATGATTAAGAGGGACAACATTCTGACAACGATAATTAAATTGGATTATCCAAAGATTATGATAGAGTTTCATGGTTTTATGTCAGGATTTTGTTGTTCCAGGTTGGTTTCAGTTTGGATGTTGTAAGATGGATTATAGGTTGTGGTATTCCATCTTCATATGCAAATTTAATTAATGGGTTTGGGTCATTTTTTTAATCCATTTAGTGGTCTAAGACATGGATTATTCTCTTCTTATCTATTTTTTATAGTAGTCAAAGGGCTCGGTCAATCCATACATTATGCTAGACATGGGATATTTATTAAAGTGATAACATTTGGTGGATGGTAGCATGTGACTCATTTTATTTTCATAGATGACATATTGTTGTTTTAATTAAACTCAGGCGAGAACGATAGGCATTTCAAGGAGATAATTGACTTATTATGTCAAGCTTCAAACATGGAGATCAATATTGGAAAGTCAACGTTGTTTTGATCGATTGATTTTTTTCATAGGAAGTTGTTTCAGAGTACATTTTCGCTTTCATTGTACACAACATGGAAGAAGGTATGAAATATTTGGGATGTGTTCTAAAACCCAACAAGTACGGAAAAGTTTATTGGACTTGACTTATCGCCAAAATTGAGAAAATGATGAACTGTTGGAAGGAAGGAAGGAACTATTTTAATGTCCGTGAGGCTAAGAATAGCCTATGGGAGAGACTAACTCGCACGTTGTTTCCCGCAATTCAATCCTTTGTCTATTCAACTTGATGATGAGCGCCCCCAATTCTTCCACAGTCCCCTCGTTAAATAGATCATCCCAAGATTTATCTACCAAGACATTTGTGTACCTGTCCCTATTGTCCTTAAAGGCTTCACACTCTAAAATGAAGTGTTTTTCTGTCTCCACCTTACCAGCGATGCAAAAAATACACACTCTTTCTGCCCAAGATTCTTTTGGTTTTTTCCAGCACCCGGTCTCACAACAAAGTTGATGGTAATTAGTGTAACCAATGACTCCCTCATGAAGAGACGTTGGTTCTAGTCAAGTCAGTATTGGTGGCCATATGTCACTGACAAAATCGATATGCACTACGAATACTCATATATCGACCATCCTATGTGGAACTACCTAAATACTTTCGTGTCATGGGTGTGACCATCCCGGTCGAGAGCCTTGGCAGACCCTAGGAGCTCGAGTGCATAGACCAAGACTTGACATAAGTGTGGACCACAACATCAAGGAAGCGGATGTGCACCCACACCCAAGACTGTGATTTTAGTTGAGAAATATATAGATTTAGGCATAGTGTTGGATTGGATTAGGTAGCCATGCAAATCCATTTAGTCGATGTCGAACTACTGTAAAGCACTAACACAAGCCGATCTTGTTGGTCATTTACAAGAAATTATTTTATGCACTTTGAATCATTTTGCAAACCCTGCCACATTAAATTTATGGAATCAAGGATGGTTAATGTCCTAAGATCTAGTTGGCCTACATGGTGCATGGGTTAATTACTGGGTTGGGTATGTGTGGGAGGTTTGAAAGGAATATAGTTGCTTGAATCAAATGTTCATTAACTGTATATACTTTAAAACTTTGCGTATGGATAATGAGTGACCTACATGGATGTCTATGTTTTTAAACATAATTTTTCATTTTAGGGAAAAATATATATGCACAAAATCCACACATATTTCAGTATTACATCAACTATATTTTATGCTTTTTCTTATTTTAAATAATATTTTTTATTAGTGATTGAAATATAGTTATATTAGAAAAATATCATATTGACACATTTATGTGGTCACCAATTTTTATGTTTCATGTGACCATTACCAAGAGGACAATGCAAGGAACTGCACTAAGCTTTTTGTTACTTTTTTTGGTATTGTAATTTTGATCATAGGGATCTATAAATACTAAGCCATTAGGAGGAGAAGGGGTTCCAATATGATGATGTTATTGTACTGTTCCATAACCGAGAAATACTAAGGGAGTGGATATTAGAGAATAATATAGGAAATAGGATATCATGTGGTAGCCATGTAGGCCACAGTGTCATAGGTAACTCCATAATGAGTACCACTTTCTTTGTATTTTCATTGCATATTGGAGAAGAAAAGGGCAAGGCATTGTCCTCACTTCTAGTTGGGATTTTCCCCATAGTGGGTTTTCCCAAGGTATATCTTCTGTTATATTTTTGGATGAGTTATTTTTCTCTAGTAATTTTCCTTTTAGTTCTAGTTTGTTTATCATTCCATGGAATTCAACTAACACAACGAATTAAGTTATAAGATCCTTGTGACCAATTGTTCTAGTCGAGTTTACGAATCACTTATAAAATGAATCACATAAAATAAATTAAACTATAAAGTAAAATTTAAAACATGGATTATACAAGGAAAAGAAACAACCCCAAATTTGTTAACAATGAGTAATTAACTCAATGTAGAGATGAAATCAATAGTGTACCATCTCAATGATGTGAAAAGGGACAAAAAGAGTTGGGGAAAAATATATAGGTTAATATGTAAGGTACATATTCTATTACCCTGGTTTTGACCCCAAGGGGGAGGGGAATGTGTGCCCTAGTGTTGACCCCATGGTATTTGAATTGTACATGATTTAAATATTGTATTTCAATCATGGCAAGGAGCTCAAGGCCAAGGACCTGCCATTGATTTGGTGTTTTTTGTATAGGTGATCAAGGTCAATACCTATGGTTATTGTATTGAGTCAGACACTGTATATTTTGATGTATCATGTAAATGTAAAATTAATAAAATACAACAACTAGTTATGGGAATGCAACATGACAAGATATGGGGGCATGATTTCATAGAGGAATAGGGAGGATGTTAATCAAACTGATGCCAAATGAGGGATTACAGACCAATCCTCACAAAACCCAGTTTAATTAACATGAAACCTTCTATGATTTGTTGTCCAAGTCACCCATCGGACACGAGATAGAATAAATCCTTTTGGATAAGAATTTTGTGCAAATCAAAAGTGTTAAACAACTTGCTAGTTGAATCTACAGAATTTTCCTTGATTGTTGGATCTGTGTCCCCACCAGATCAACGGTGGACTCCAAACTTGATGAAGCATATTTCAATAGAATTCCACGCACATGAAAAGTTTGTTAAGTCGTGCTAGTTAAATCAGTGAAATTGCTATGCACCATCGATCTGTTGGATAGTTGATCTCAGTCGTAGATCTGTTCAAAGAGTTACCCGTTCGTTAGCCCGTCTGCCCTGGTTTGTTCCCGGTACTCAGTCATTCAATTTTCTTGCAGAAAAATGGATGAGGCAGTTAATGCCTTGGGTAGAGCAAGGCATGGCAATATGATTGCTTGATTAAGCAATCCTGCAAGTTTGCATTCTGGGAAGCCGCATTCTTGCTTCTACAACAAGAAAGCACGTGATGCATGCCAATTCGTCCTTTACCTCAGTCGTGAAATATTTTTGTTGTTGTTCCTTGTAGGGGGAAGGGGCCATTCGTTCATTCACAATTATGCATTGTTCATAAGACATAGTCGCAAAGTGTGTTTGGGTCAAGAAGAGCGTTGTTGTGCGTTACTACAAGTGTATTTCTCCTTACTAAATAATTGATTGATGTGTTGCAGTGTCATCCTGAATCATAGATTGGTTGGAGACCATGTTTTTCTCTATGCTATAGAGTGAAGCCTGTGTGTTGTTTTTTCATGTGTATTGTTGTGATGTGCATCCCTGTTTTGGTTTGAAGACCAAGGAGTGGAAGAGGGTCGGAATTCGCTAATAAACCTAGTGAAGAGAGGAACCTCATAGACATATCAAGAGAGGTTGGAAAATCCTTTCTGCACACCTGGGAGAACACTAGAAGGGAAGGTATGGCCTGAGGGAACTATGTAGCAATGAAGGGAATACTTCCTTGTGTCGGGTGGTGTAGGTATGGTGGAGGCTGAGCCAGATCTTATGTAGGTGTCCATGGATCTGTGGTTGATCTCACTAGCTTAGCAATTCTACATTTCCATTTCCTTAGCAGTCTGAGAAACCCAACTGTAGGTTGGTTTGGCTATGTTTTTTTATGAATGTTGGATTGGCTGAGTAAGTCCAAGCAACCCATATGTTATTTGGCTTGTTTCCTTAGTAGTCTGAGAAACCTGACTGTAGGTTGGTTTCACTATGTTTTTTTGTGAATGTTGGATTGAATGAGTAAGTCCAAGGAACCCATATGTTATTTGGCTTGTTGCCTTAATAGCCTATGAAACCCAATTGCATATTGGCTTGCATGGACAATCTGTGAAACCCAACTATGTGTTGGCTTGACTGTGTGCCTTATGATCTAGTTGTGGGTAAGTCTATGTTCCCTAGTTATTTGTGGAAATCATTCCTAGCTCGAGGGTGGCAGTGTGTTGAGAGATTAATGAACACACCGGCCTATGGTTGGGAAGAACATTGCAGCCACATAGCTAGTTGTGGGACAACTCCATCATCCAAGATAAGCGTTTGTTGTTATTCTTGTTATACAATGTATTTTCTTATGAATGACTATACTGGTTATGTAGAATTCTTATGAATATGATGAATTGATGATGATGAATGCGTTTTAAGTGTTTCAGTAGATTTTCTGTTGAATGAATGTCCCTGCACTTGTTTTGTTATACCTTGAATGTTTTAATGCATTTTTCATAAGTTGAAAATTCGAAAGTTAGGAAGCGAAAAAGTGCAGGAATGTTCTAAGGTAAGGTTAACTTTCCAATTTTTGAGATCTGAGGTCGGAAGGAGAAAGTCGTAGGTGCAAAAAAGGCTAAGGCCAAAAAGATAAGTTTTTTGGTTCTTGAGTTCTGCACTGGAGAGTAGAAGGGAGGAATGCAGAAGGCAGAGCCATGGATAAAGGTATCCATCATTGGATATTTTTCCAATTTTTGAGTTCCAAGCGGAACTCCGATTTTTGAGTTCCAAGCGGAACTCCATAAAGGCAGAAGGAAGAAAAGTGGTCTAAGGTTTTCGTCATTTGCTAGTCTTCTGATTTTCGAGTTTCAGGAAGAACACCAGGAAGGTGAAAGATGGAAAAGTGGTCCAAGGTTTCTATCATTTGTTAGTCTTCCGATTTCTGATTTCAGGGCGTAAAAACAGAAGGTGGAAGGTGCAATGTGGGTAAGTATTCTGTCGAAAGGTTATGTTTCTGACTTCCGAGTTTTGAGGTAGGAAAGAGGAAGTGAAAAAGGAGAAACCATAGATAAGGGTTCCATCATTTGTAGGTCTCCCTACTTCCAAGTTTCAAAGACGGAAGGAATAAGGGAAGAAGTGCAGAAGGAAAATTAATGTTTGAATACTTTCGTCAAAGGTTAAAGTTCCGATTCCCGAGTTTCGAGGTCAAAAAGGCAGAAGGTGGAAGCATGGAAGGTGGATTAATGGTCTAATATCTTCGTCGCACATGGTATTCCCGATTCTCGAGCTCTGCAAGCAGAAGATGGAAAGTGGAAGTGTAGATGGTGGAGTGCGGAAAGAATAGACCCAGTGTAGAAAAGGTGTTTCTAGTCGCAGAAGGGTTCTGTGAAGGGAGAAAAGACTGTTATAGTGCTTTATAAGCTTGGGAATGAATATGGAAGAGTGTGTGTTGGATTTTCTCTCCCTGTGACCCAGGTTCAGTCCCCCCTTTTTGGTCTGCACAAAAAATCCCAAGACACAATCTCGATGGAGCATAGCCCAGCAGGCAACACCTGCGACATAGATGTCATCTCACTCGATATATCTCAGTTTTATGGATAACTGCCAGCACCACGTTTTCGCAGTTTGTGCGGGAGGGTGTTTAAGTCCTTGGCTCTGCACCAAGGTTTCCAACGAAGACAGGGAAGGTGTTTTGGTGGTTTGCACGATATATATACTAACACGGAAGTATTATTTATCCTTACTTATGCAACTTTATGCAAATGCTCTTTGAACAAACATCACATACATATTCATTACTAAAGAAAATAATTCATACATCTATCCATTTATCACATAATAACCAATCAATCATTAAACACATTAAATATGCACTTTTCTAAGCTACTCAACATTCACACATATACACAACATGTAACGTGGAAACCCATATGGAAAAAAACCACAAGGTGCTCTTCATTTGGCATTGGCATGAGGAAATAGATGCACCTTTTGTCTATATGTAAAGCTACAAACTCTATTCAAGATATTCTCTTCTATCTCTATAGACTTATTCTCCCTCTCACGCTCTCTGATCTTCTCTATTTTTATCACTCTACTCTACTCCTACTCAACGATCCGTACACAACCTGGATCGACTCGACCTTCTCTATCTGTCTGCGCACTCAGCTGCAGAACCACTACTATGATGCACTAAGCAATACAGAGTCATTAACCAAAATTATATACCTCTAGTATAGCTCAAGTGTCTTTTCCAAGATTCTATATGCTTACTCAAAAATTCTATATCAACTAATCATCTCAAAAAATATCTAAGCGAGAATTATCTATCTGCTAAATGGCTACTGGCTAACCCCCCAATAGCTTGAGTTCCTCTTTTTTATAGAATTTTCACAAACTCGATATAAATCCCATACATTCTTGTTACATATTCAATACTGACTTGATACAGACTCTAAAAAACTCAGCTTCAGTCGCTATCCCAACCACCTTACTACCTTCATCCAACAAGATGTCTTTCTAATTCTAGTAATACGTGACCAAAAAGGCACTATCGGCTTGGCTTACAAAAATGACTTTACGTGTGCGGTTTCCACCGACTGTAGCCAAGCTCGTACCCATGATCACTAAGGGCTACTTCTTTCTTGGGATCATGCCTTATTGTCTCTTTCTAGTTGTTACCTTATCTTCACGCTTGCTTCTGCAAATATTCTACCAAGTCATCATGTCTCTTTCTTCATCCTTCCATCATAGCTTACAAAACTGGTGCAACTTCCTTATCCCTCTCATTCTCTTTACCTTTCTCCTTATCTCCTTTCTTCTATTGCAACATCCTTCTTCTTGTCATTGATGTTGTTTCTTATGTCACATATCCTTCCTCTTCTTTCATATGCTCTTCTTTCCTTACTTAGGCAGAATTCTATCCTTCTCTCCCGAGTCCCAAGAGGCCCCCAACACTCACCTGTGGCTCATCCCGAGCCACGCGAGCTACTGCTCCATAAAATGACTTGCGCAAATTTTGGTATGAAAATCCTCCATGATTTTCAATAAATTCTCTTTCTCGGCGTGCACTTCTTCTTCTACTTTCTATATGTTCTCCACTAGGTTGGAACCGATGTGTTCCAACATGTTGCTTTCTGCTGAGGTGTTGGGATATTTAGACACTTAGGAGTTAGTTAAGATCAACTTGTGTAATATATCCATTAGGTAAAAGTGTGTTTCTTTAGTATGCATTAGTATGTATTTGTAAACATTCTAATCCGACGGTCATGATATGTTCTAGACATAGAGTGATCCGACGGTTCAACTTCTCTTAGATCATACCTACCATTGATTCGTGGCTTAACACTCGATTGTTCTATGATCTCTATTTAAAGAGAATAGAGGGTTCTTGGCTAGTTGATCGATTATGAGAAGCTCATATGCAACTTTCTTTCTTTTGCATAATAAATTGCTCCAAGTAGCTATTTGGCTGGGGCCATGGACTGTTTCCCTCTCGAGGGTTTTAACCATGTGACAAACATCAGTGTGTTGATTTGTGATCTATTTATGTGAAGCGGTTTCTCAAGGTGTTCGGTCTTTTGGGAGTACTCTGTGTACCTGAACATTGTATCAGGTCTCAGGTTCAATTCCCCTGAGCTATGCTGGAGGCGGGGTGTTGGAGTATAGGGTACCTCCACATGGTATAACCGCCGCACCTTTGGGAATATAAAACAAGTGGACTAACTGCCACTCTTGGTCATAGGGCCTTGTGATAGGTTTCAAATGTTCACCAACATCAAAGCATTTATGAAGAGCCACTTTCGGTTTTGATCAAGATCTGGAACTGGTGTTGCCGAAACTTTGAAAGGGTTTATGGTTCTATATTTTATATGCATTTGTGGCCTATGGGAGCTATTCCATTGTGTCTGGAGCATCGTTTTCATTGGTAAATAGTTTTCGTTTCATCGAAAACTATTTCCATTTGTTCCATAAATACTCATTTCGACAAATCTAAAGGTATAATGTTACAGTGACAGATTTGTTGTTTTTTTTAAATCTCTCATATTTTATCAGTTTTATTATTAGATATTTACTGTTTTAGTCTTGGACTAATTCCTTCCCTGTCTGCGTATGCTCTTTGTCGTGCACCTTGCGCGATTGCGGCGAATCAGAAACAGTAAGGGAATTTTTTTTTCTTGTCTTCTTGGCTACGTATGCTCTTTGGTGTGCACCTTGTGCGATCACAGAAAATCTGCAACAGCGAGAAAAGTTGAAAATGTAGACTTTATGGGTAATCTAACCAAGATCTAACCCCATTTATTGTGTGGAAAAGGTTTTCTTTTGTTTTTGTTTTTCGTTTTTTTTGTGATTTGCAGGAAAAGAAGGGAAGCACGGAGAACGAGAGAGAAGAGTAAAAAAAAAAAACCCTTTCGATTCCCATTCTTTTACGTACCTTTTAAACTTAGCTCACTTGGTCCAAAGTTGCTTTATTCCTTAATAGGTCTTGAGTTCAAGTCTTATTAAGCTAATTTTTAGTGCATG
>LPNX010438476.1:212915-275109 GCA_001517045.1 Pseudotsuga menziesii
TTTATTTTCAAGTTACTTTATTGTAAAAATGCATCTCACATAAATAAAATAAAATAAAAAGTGAGTCACTTAAGTCTTTTAATTTATTGCCGCACTACTTAAAAGTAACATTATTGTAAAAGTGAACATCACTTATTCTACAAAAAATGATTCACTTAAAAGCAACTTTATTGTAAAGTGATTGTCAAAGGTTGATCTTGAGAAGAGGGGGGTTCTTTTTCTTAGTTGGTCAAGTTAATATCTGCCACATCACTATTGGGGACATCTTCAACATTTTCTTTGATCAAGCATAACTTCATCATCCAGAATCAGTTTTCAGTGNAAAAAAACATCATTGGGACAGTTTTGACAAACGTACCTCTTGGCACGCCTCGGTTCCCTTGGAGCTTGTGCATAGTGACTTGTGTGGTCCTCTTCCATCTCCTTCCTCTTCTGGTTTCAAATATTTCTTAACTTTCATTTATGACTACTCTAGATGCACTTGGGTTTACTTCCTAAAACTTAAGAGAGAAGTATTTAACATGTTCTTGGCCTACAAGGCCCTTGTTGAAAAACAACCTGGTCATTAAATTATTAAGTTAAGATTTGACAATGGAGGAGAATATGTTAACAACAAGTTCACTACTTTATTCACTGAACAAGGAATCCAACAACAACACACTGTTCCATATACACCACAACAAAATGGTGTAGCTGAATGGAAGAACCGTACTTTAAAAGAAATGGCTAATTGTATGATCNCCGCATATCTTTTTGAGCTCTTTGCATCTAGACAGTTAGTTTCTATTCTTTCAGACATTATTATATAGTATGGCTGCCCCTTGTGATATTATACTTACAAGTTCTAATTATTTCTCATGGAAATCTCGTATGGAGGATGTTCTGCGAAGTAGGGGACTTTTCAGGATNGGGCCATAAATTGTGCAAATTACATATTTAATCGCACACCCACTAAAGTTTTACAAGGTATAACACCGGAAGAAGCATGGAGTGAAATTAAACCAGATGTAAGTCACTTTCATGTGTTTGGTTGTGAAGCATGGGCTCACATTCCGAATGAAAAACAAAAAGCATTGCAGCCTAAAAGTGAAAAGTACATATTTGTTGGATATTCTAAAGTTGTAAAAGGTTATATATTTATTCAGCCACATTCTCATGATATAATCATTAGAAGAGATGTTAAATTTGATGAAAATCTCTTGGCATGCGAGCCTAACTTTGCAGGTGTGCTATCTTTGGCCTGCGAGCCTGATTCAACGATTGTGCCTTCTTTTTCTTCTTCTAACTTCCTTGACAGGTTTCCAACTCTAGTTTCTGATGATGACAGTGAGGATGAAAATCCACCTCTGCCTGCTTATGTTCCTCCAATTGCACCAGCACCAATACTTCCTCGATGGGTCCGTTCAACATGTGAAGCAGCTGGTGATCTTGCCGGTGATCCTAGAGATCAACGTCAAACACGTTCTTAGTTTCAGCGAGCCTCTTCTCTATTGGCTCAAGTTTTCGAGAATCATGATCCAGAAACTTTTGCAGAAGCTTCAGGAAATCCAGATTGGGATGTAGCTATGGATGAAGAATATCATTCCTTAATGGTGAACAATACTTGGGATCTTGTTCCTCTTCCAAAAGGAAGAAAACTTGTTAGATGTAAATGGGTCTACAGAACTAAGTATGCATCGGATGGAAGTGTTGAAATACTTAAGGCAAGGTTAGTTGCCAAAGGTTTTTCCCAAGTTGAAGGGATTGACTACAATGAAACCTTTGATCCTGTCGCAAAAATGAATTCCATCCCCCTTGTTCTTTCCCTTGCATCCTTACATAACTGGGAAGTCCATCAAATGGATGTCAAGTTTTCCTTTTTACATGGTGATTTACAAGAGGAAATTTACATGGAACAACCTCCTAGAAGTGTTCAGGATAACTCTAGCCTTGTCTATCTCCTTAAGAAATCCTTATATGGCCTTAAGCAAGCTCCTAGAGCTTGGTATGCCAAAATGGATAGCTTTCTCTTTGACACTGGTTTTTATAGATGCCATTCTGACCCCAATGTCTATACCAAGAAAGTAGGAAACCATCTCATTATTCTTGTTCTTTATGTTGATGATCTTATCCTTACTGGTAGTGACCCTAAACTTATAACCCATGTGAAATCCAGTCTTAAGCAAAATTTTGAAATGTCAGACTTAGGACATTTGCATTATTTTCTTGGTCTCCAAGTTTTGCAAACCAAAGAAGGAATCTTTATTTCCCAGTCTAAGTATGCTTGTGACCTTCTTCATCGCTTCCACATGGAATATTGTAAACCAACCCCTTCTCCCTTCCAGTCTGGAGTCAAACTTTCTGCCACTTGTACTTACCCTGAAGTAGATGCCACCTCGTATTGTGAGCTTGTTGGTAGTCTTTTATACTTTACTCATTCTCGTCCTGACCTTTCCTTTTCCGTTGGTCGTGTTGCCCGTTATATGCAAACTCCTCATGAAACTCAGTGGAAAGAAGCAAAAAGAATACTTCGATATATTCGAGGTACAATTCAGTTTGGGATTCATTACAGTACAGGGGGGAAACCTTTGTTGGTTGGTTTCACTGATTTAGATTGGGCCGGTGATCCTGATGATCGAAAGTCTACTGCAGGTTATGTTTTCAGTCTGGGATCTAGACCTGTTACTTGGGCTTGTAAGAAACAACAAGATCTTGCTCTTTCTTCAGCAGAAGCAGAATCATTACAGGAAATTTCAACTCAAAATGGGCCTTTTAACTTTAACTCAAATTCCATGTCATCATGTGTTAGCCAATGAAATTTCTTTAAATTTGAAATACCGTATAGGTCTTAAACACTTTTTTAATATAAATTTGGGGATAGGTATCATAAAAAAACTACTTTTTTTGTTTGTATTTTTGACATATCTCCCCGTGTTTTTCCTCAAATTTCGATCGGGAGAGCTCGTTGGATGCGGAATTTAATTCCGCATCCAACGAGTACCCACTCGGTATAATTTTAACAGACCCCACTCCCCCAAAAACAAGAAATACTTGAAAATTGTGATGATGAATTCCACATCCAATGAGTACCCACTCGGCATACTTTTGACGGACCCCGCTCCCCCAAAAACAAGAAATACCTGAAAAATGTGATGATGACATCATCATCATGTTTTTTCAGGTATTTCTTGTTTTTGGGGGAGCGGGGTCCGTCAAAAGTATGCCAAGTGGGTACTCGTTGGATGCAGAATTTAATTCCACATCCAACGAGCTCTCCCGATCGAAATTTGAGTAAAAACATGGGGAGCTATGTCAAAAATACAAACAAAAAAGTAGCTTTTTTCTTTTCTTCCTCCAAAATTAATAAATATTATTTTATTAATTTTTTTTAGGAGGCCCATTTTGAGTTGAAATTTCCTCTAATGATCAAGCTATAGTTAATGCCAGTCGAGAAGCTTTATGGCTTCAACAGATCCTTTCAGAGTTTGGATTCGAGCAGCAACAGCCTACTCCACTTTGGTGCGACAATCAAAGTGCCATCAAGCTTGCCAAAGATCTAGTTCTACATCAGCGTAGCAAACACATTGAGCTACACATGCACTTCATCATAAATATTGTTCATGATCGTATTATTGAAGTGCTCTATTTCCCTACAGATGATCAAGTTGCAGACATCTTCACCAAGTCTCTTACAGAAGCAAAGTTTTCTAAACTTCAGTCTATGTTAGGAGTTCAAGAATGTGTCCTTAAGGGGGGATAGGCTCTAATGCCTCCTTCCTTATCCTAATAGTGTCACTTTGTAAATCATTCAATCCTATCCCAAGTTGTTCTTAAGGGGGGATGTTAGGATATTTAGACACTTAGGAGTTAGTTAAGATCAACTTGTGTAATATATCCGTTAGGTAAAAGTGTGTTTCTTTAGTATGCATTAGTATGCATTTGTAAATATTCTAATCCGACGGTCACGATATGTCCTAGAAATAGAGTGATCCAACGGTTCAACTTCTCTTAGATCATACCTACCATTGATCCGTGGCTTAACACCCGATTGGTCTATGATCTCTATTTAAAGAGCATAGAGGGTCCTTGGCTAGTTGATCGATTATGAGAAGCTCATATGTAACTTTCTTTCTTTTGGATAATAAATTGCTCCAAGTAGATATTTGTCTTGGGCTGTGGACTGTTTCCCTCTCGAGGGTTTTAACCACGTGACAAACATTGGTGTGTTGATCTGTGATCTATTTGTGTGAAGCGGTTTCTCAAGGTGTTCAGTCTTTTGGGAGAACCCTGTGTACCTGAACATGAGGCTTCTACCTCACACACCTTCTGGTGCACAGGATGAATTAGCCCTGTGACCCTTTCTGCTTCTGTCGACTTTATGTTCATTATGTGTTTGATAATGGGTTTTATCTATGTTCACAGCTTGCGGAAATGTTTATGTTCCTTCTGTGTTTGGATTTCTTCTCGGTAGCCTCAATCTCTCCTGGTAACACTGTTAACCCTGCAGACCTACATGACGAATTATCATTGATTAACAGTACTAAATTCTTTACAGACTTGTCATTCTTATCTAATTATGGATGGCTTTGTCACTGAGTAGAGTAGGGCGTAGCAGTAGAACGCAGGAGCTGAAGGACTTATTGGGAACACTAATGTTCCTTGTCCACATTTCAACCTTCAACTTTCAACTCGACCCATGTTTTTCCTTCCTCCCTTCCTTTAGTATTACTCATGAATGAGGACAGAACATCCAGGTGAGCCTCAGAGCTCATATCCATCTCTCACATCAGCAAGGGGTCAATATTTTTGTTGGGTATAATGCTGATGAGATCCATCATCCTCTACCTGGACTAGCTCCATCCTTTAGGGTATGCCAACGCAACACATATTTGGACTCGTCATCACCTTCCTTAGCGTTAGAAATTTTCAGCGATGATGGTGATGATGGACACCTCTTTTCCTCCCTCTCTCATTCCAAACATTCGCTTAGAATGACCATTCCTAGCAATGGATACTATGCACTATGGCAATTAATTTGTGTCAACCATGTCTAGCAGCTTTGGTGGGATATCCTATGGGAAGTGCATTATTGACAGTGCTCCTCCCACCATGCCCAACTCCCCTAAGGAAACACTGGTTTTCTTGGTGTCATAGGGTCTTTGCATTATCATCTTTACCCCAATGGCTGGAGCTACTTCTGCTTATCGGCCCCGAATTTGTTGAATTTCCAAGCGGCCCTCGACTATCAGCAAAACACATCGAATCATAAGTTTCCTAATCAGAACAATTTTTATAGCTTTGGTAATAGGGCCCCAGGTCCATTAACACCATAACAATTAGTCATCATTTTTCTTCACCAGTTGCTCATTCACTCCGTCTCTTACAAGCATTCTAGCTAAGGTGTTATAGGGGCCCAGGATGGTACTGAATCATCACTAGCGGAGCAGTACAACAATGAATCCGTCAAATGAAAACACACACCACCATCGAGTAGCATAATGACAACATGAACGATCTCACGGGTTCTTGATATGATTCCTTATGTAGAGGTTCCAACTATGCTGCCCCTTTTCATTGTGACGTTATGATATTAATGGCGGAAGTGAATCTCGGCATTGCATGTAATCAACTTCAAATTTTCTTATGGCTTGTGGACTTTATATTTGTCACTTCAGCAATGCTTCTTCATCACCCTGTTGATATGCCATTGTTGTTAGTGTAACCCTTTTTTTTTAGTCATCAAAATAAGGCTTCAACCGGCTCCCATTAATGAGCTCTCTGACTTTCGTACAATCAAGTTTTTCCAATTTCATTGCTCCTCCGTCAGTGATTGCCTTTACATATGGACCTAACCAATGTGTCTTCAACTTGCCTAGATGTTTAAAAAATTTCTTGTCATACATAACAACAAGGACTCCAACTATAAATTGCTTGGTCTTGATATTCCTGTCATGTCATGCTTTCTACCTTTGTTTATCTACATTTTGATGGAAACCTGCAATGAAACGTTCTTCTTCCAAATGGAATAACTGAATTAATATTTCTTTGACAGCATCAATGTCTGTCATTTCTATAATGGCCCCTACTCTTAAACTTGGTGCAACATATTCCATAGGCATAATAGCCTCCTGTCCATACACTAATCTGAATGGTGTTTGGCCTGTTAACTTCTTACAGGTTGTGTGATACACCCAGAGGATCACAATTTGTTTTTGGTCCCAGTCATCCCTTTTTTTGTTGCATACCTTGGTGAGCGCATTTTTTAGAATTTTGTTAAATGATTCCACTGCTCCATTCACCTGTGAGTGATATGGATTTGTTCTTCTATGATGTATCTGAAATTCATATGTTAGTTCTTCAATCAATTGATTAACAAAATGTGTACCTTGATAACTAATCAATACCTTGGGGCATCCAAATCTTGTCACCACATTCTCAAATAAGAACTTCGTTGTCATCGCAACAGTACAATCCTTTATAGGTGCAACCTCTACCCATCGATTTAGGTAATTTGTCGCAATGATAATGCATCTAGCTCCTCTGCGCTTTCCTGCTGGACTAATAGGCCCCACAAAGTCAACATCCCATTTATCAAATTTCTGTAGCCTGATTTGTGGCACTAAAGGAATCTCATCTCTCGTGGATGGTTTTCCCGTGCGTTGACATACATAACAACTACGACAATAATCTCTAGCATTAGCATGCATGGTAGGCCACCATAGCCCTACATGTAATATCTTGCGTACCGTCGCCTTTCCTACATAGTGTCCTCCTGCAACACTAGAATGTGCTTCACTTAATATAATAGGTTGCTCATGTTGAAAAACACAGCATCATTGTATTTCATCGGGGCCCAACTTATACAAGTGGCCAACAATCAGTTGGAAATCTGCAGCTCACGTTACTAATTGTTTCCTCTACGCAATTCTGAACTCAGCTGGTTCAAAACCCGTAGTTAGGAACTGTATGATACTCTCATACTAGCTATCAAAGGAAGTAATTGAAAACAGTTGTGTATCCGGGAGATTGTCTTCCATACTAATAGGTTCGTCTCCACTTTTTATTCTGGATAAGTGGTCTGGTCCCAAGTTTAATCAGTCTGGTTTAACAATAATCTCAAAATCAAATTCCTCGAAGATGAGGAGCCATCGAAAAATATGGTCTGGTCCTAAGTTTAATCGACTCGGTTTAACAATAATCTCAAAATCAAATTCTTGGAGGAGGAGGAGCCATCGACAAGTATTCCCCCCCAACACTGGCTCGTTAACCAAATATTTCAATGTAGAGTGATCAGTGTATATTTGAAAATCCCCCCCAGCAAGTAATGTCTAAATTTATGTAATGCATAAACCATCGCAAGTCCTTTTCTCTCTGTTGCAGTGTAATTTATTTCGACAGTTGATAGTTTCCTGCTAGCAAAAGAAATGGGGTGATCAATATATCCCTCTCATTGTTGTGTCAGTACCACTCCAAGCGCCATAGAAGATGCATCAACATGAACATGAAATTATTTTTTCCAATCTGGAAATATCAGTATAGGTGCAGTGGCCATTTTTTTTAAAATTTATCGAGACTTTCCAGGCATTCATCTGTCTGCTAGAACTTAGTATCTTTTTCCAACAATTTCTCCATCGGGGCAGTCACTTGTGCATATCTTTTGATGAAATTCTTGTAGTATTCTGTATGCCTTAGTGTTGCTCTTAATTGTTTAACTATGGTAGGTGGTGGCAAGTCTAAAATGATGGCAGTTTTAGATGGATGAACCAAAATCCCATCATGATAGATGGAGTGACCTAGCAAAGCCCCAAAAGGTGCACAAAAAATACATTTCCTCAAATTGAGGGCAATTTGGTATTGATGACATCTTTCCAACATCATTTTAAGACTCTCTATGTGATCTTTTATGATACCAAAAACTGTCCAATCGTCAAACTAGACTTCAATAAATTTGTGTATATATTCTTTACAGGAATCAACCACAATTCTGGAGAAAATTACATGCACATTCTTGAGTCCAAAGGGAATTACCGTGTATCGGTAGCATCCCCATTCTGTTGCAAAGGTAGTCTTGTAGTGGTATTCTTTGGCAATTCGGACCTGATGGTAACCTGAGAATCCATTTGTAAATGAATACATCTCTTGTCCTCCAACATTTTCCAAAAATTCATCTATAAATGGAGTTGGAAATGGATCATGCAAGCAAGAATCATTAATTTTCTGAAAATCAACACAAATTATGACTTCCCCTAAAGTCTTCTTGTCTTGTACCACGATAGGGCTGATCCATTCTAATTCCTCGAGTGGTTCTATTACTCCTACTTCTAACTTTCGGTCAAGTTCCACTTTAAATTTCTCTTTATAACGCGGGTTCAGTCGGTATGGTCGCTAGCTGACTCATTTTGCATTAGGCCTCAAGGGTATCTTCATTTCGTTGAGGTCTCCCACTATACCTTTAATTTCATAAAACTTTCTATGGAACAAATCTTGAAACTCATGTAATAAATTAGTAATTTTTCCCATGGTCTCCTCATCCCAATAATCTTCGATATTAGCAAAATTCGGGTTTTCCTCAGACCCAATATTTACTTTCTTGATTTTAAGGGGTTTTAGGAGCTGATCAGTAGTTATAGGAGATCCTTCTACTGTACATATACCTTCCAACTCATGTATGTTTATCTCTAGTTGGTCATCGTCATCCGATTCTCTAGTGATATTGTAGCACTCCATCTTGCTGTGTGCAGTCATAGGGAATTGGTGACAATGCATTCTTGCAGCCAGGATTTCTTCAAATATATTCTCCTTTATTATTTGTAGTGCAGCATCAACTATTGGATGTTGGCTTGTAAATTCGAATGTCTAGGTAAAGTTTATAGTTAACCTTTCCCACTCAATAGTTCCTCATCGCAACTCCTCTGAAGTGTATGAATGGGGGTTGTATTTGGATTCTACCCATGGCTAGGGTTAACAATAGTTTTAGCCTGCCATTTCGCAATAAGCTCCGAACACTATTCATCGGTGTGATCAAATTCTTTACAATATGTAAATTTTTTCACAGGACTTTGACAATCTTCGGAAAAATGTCATGGCTTCCCACAATTATAACATACAACTTGGCCTCTTCGTCGACCAAATCCTCCTCCTTATTGCTGTTGTCGACCTCTAAAGTTCCCACCCCCCCTTTGTGAAGGGTATTGTTGTTGAGGATACTGGTTCGGTTGGTATTGAGGTTGAGGATATTGTTGTTGGAATTGCGTAGGTTGATACAGAGATTGTGCTCATTCAACTTGTATTTGTTTGTCATTCTTCATCAAGTAGGTATCCATCATTTTATCTTACAATAGATGAAATGCTCTCTAATACTTTTCATCATGACCTACTGATATACGAAATTTACAATATAGACTAGTAGGGGCAGTTACAATATTTTGCAAGTACAGAAATTCTTTGGACTTATGACCTCTAGTTTGGCATACTCTACACCAAGGCATTCCTTGGGTGTTTAATGGGTTCAGCACACCTACTGCGACATAGTTCATTAGCGCTGGGCAATTGTATTTATGGTGTCCATCTGTTCTGCACCTTGTACACCATAGTTCCTCTTGAACTTATTTGCCTCTTTTGATGTCCTGTAGCTACACCGTAATATTGGCCAGCTGCGACTGAATTTGCATCATGCCCGAGCCAGTGCCTCCAACCGGTGAGGCTTCTAATTTCATGGCTATCTCCAGAGCCTCTGTATGCGACACAAGTTTTTGTTGCATCAACAGTGTTTGGATATGTGGCATCAAGGAGGCAATAAACCATTCCTTGTGTTGCACATACAACATTTGGAAACTTACTTTGGCCATTAATGTCTTAAATATCTGGTCAAAATCCTAAACATATTCTGTCGGTAGCTGCTTGATTTCCTTGATCTCAGTAATGCATTGTGATTCAGACTTCCATTTTTAAAATTCATTAATCAACCCGAGTCGAATCTGATTTAGTGTCTTTGGGACCACTCCTACTGGTACTATGGAAAACTTCATATACCAGTCTAGCGCATGACCTCGCAGCATCATGATCATATGTGCTTTCTTGATGTTTTCATCCTTGATCCCTCGTACAGTCCAAACGTCGTCACACAGAAACCGGTCCTGTTCTAGGTCTTCCAACCCATTCCCATTGAATATTGGGAGCTTAATATCAGTCCCAACCATTCGAGTGATCGATACTGTATTTGCTGGTGGTACAATAGGAAAAAATGTGGAGTAGTCAGACTTCCTTGTCCACTATTTACAGTGTTAGTACTACTCGTATTTACATAAATACTTGGATATGGTTCTTGTTCTGAAGCTTCAGTTGACTCCTTGGACTCTTCATCTCTTTCTGAAATTGGTTGATACTCCTCTTTCTTGTCACATGATTCATCGTTTAGGTACGAGGTAAACTCATAGCCTTCTTCTTCTTGCTCTGTGTTACAATTCCCTCATCCGAACATTGTTTTCCGTCTTTTGCCAGATCTGAATCTCCTTCCGCTTGTCAAGATGTCGGGTTCTAGCTTAGTTCCACTTTCTCCTAGGAACATCTCACTCCAGGGTTCTACGAAGACATAGCCACCCACTGTTGTTTAGTCTATCATTCACATAATGCCCTTTTTACATATGAGCATTTTGATCCACATCTTCCAATATGAGAGATATCGACTGCGCGGTACTTGAATTTTTTTTTCTCTCGGCCTCACTATATGAGGTTATTGTATCAACGACAAACTAAGTGATATATCCTTCTATGATTCTATCTACCCATAATTCCACGGCCCTTGATACAATTTTGTTGATTCTTTCCAGCTGCTCAATTAAGAACGGGGTCCACTCTATCGGTTCTCCTACTTGAGAATTCTTTTTTCTGGGTTGTCAACTTAGACAACCATTCATACAACACAATACGGAACTTGACAAAGAAAATATCATGAATGTATTAATATATGTACCATTCTAACCACTTCTCCGGCATCCACCGATATTCTTCACTTTCTTTTCATGCAAACTCTAGCTCTTTGGAATTCACCCAGTCTTGGATCTCCAGATTTGTAGGATGCCAGAACATAAACCTCACCACAACACTATAGGCCTCGACAACTGAACCATTTGTTGGCTTTTCTCTCCCTAGTCTAGCTCAAGCGTCTTTTCTAGTATAGCTCAAGTGTCTTTTCCAAGAATCTAGATGCTTACTCAAAACTATTGTATCGACTAATCAATTTAAAAACTCTCTAAATGAGAATTAGCTATCTGCTAATTGGCTACTGGCTAACCCCCCAACAACTTGGATTCCTCTGTTTTATAGCATTTTTACAGACTTGATATAACTCCCATACATGCTTGTTATAGACTCAATATTGTCTCGATACAGACTCTAAGAGACTCAGCTTTAGTCGCTATCCCAGCCGACTTACTACATTCAGCCAACAGGTTGTCTTTCCTATTCTAGTAATACATGACCAAAAAGGCGTTATTGACCTGAATTACAAAAATTCCTTTACGCATGTGGTTTCGGCTGGCTCCAGCCAAGCTCATACCCATGATCGCTAAGGGATGCTGCTTTCTTGACATCATGCCTTACCGTTGCTTTCTGGCCGTTACCTTATCTGTATTCCTGCTTCTGTGAATACTCTTCCAAGTCATCATGTCTCTTGCTCCATCCTTCCGTCATAGATTACAAAACTGGCGCAGCTTCCTTGTCCCACGTCTTCTCTTTACCTTTCTCCTTATCTTCCTTCTTCTGTCGCAGCATCCTTCTCCTTATCGTTGATGACATTTCTTATGTCGCAAATCCTTCCTCTTCTTCCTTATGTTCTTCTTTCCTTACTTAGGAAGAATTTTGCATGAATTCTACCCTGCTATCTCTAGGCCCAACAGTGGGTTAACATCCATGGCCTGTATTTAGAAAGGAGAACAAGGGTTCTTAAAGAAAAGGTTTAATTTATCCGCATCATGGGGTATGGGGACATTACAGATTGGTATCAGAGATGTTGGTTGCAACATTGGGCTTGGATGGGCTAGAAAGAGACAAGAACACCAAGATTGTGGTTAACAGATTTGTTGGTTGCAGCATTGGGCCTAAATGGGCCAGATGATGATAAGTAAATGGTTTTTACTTTTGAAATTGCTATGCATCTAACAATGGTCTTTATTAACACATTTTTGCAGAGTCATAGTGCTGATCGAAAAGTTGGTCTTGGTCTGACCAAGAAGATCAATGCCAAGAATATTAACATCATGAGTGATTCTTAGGATCCCTATGAGCTCGAGGAAGAGGCTATGGGGGAAGATATTCAGGTTGAGAATGCTGATATAGAATTTGATGGGAAGATAAATCAAGAGACTTCCCTAGATGTTGCAGTTACCATAAGGAGCCTGAGGGTGGAGTTGCAAAGTTGCAGAGAGGAAAATGAAAAGATGATCAAATCTCTAGAAAAGCAAAATCAGTCGACTGCATCCATGCTACAGAGTTTGATAGACCTCCAAAGGCAGATAAACTTTGGGAATCAGAAAACAAATACAAAGGGGAGTAGGATAAAATCTCGTAAGAATAATGTGAAGCTTGGCCAAAGGAAGAAAGGTTTCAAACCATCTCACTCCCATAATCAGTAGAGGCAACCATCACCATTTGTGAATAATCCAACCATAAAGATGGGATACAAGCCAAGGAAACCACTCAAATGTTGGGGATGTGTAGGATACCATCTAATTAAGTTCTGTCCATGTAGAAATGGGAATGAGGGTCAAGTCCACAACACCCAAGGAGCTGAGACTGTGGGTCATGAAGTAGGGACCATTCCTAGAGTTTGTGCAGTGTTAGAAGACCTCCAGGAAGGTCATAAATCAACTGCAGTTGAATTTTAGGGTAACATTGTTGAGCATACTATTGCTAATTTGATTAAACCTGCATCTACTCACAGCTATATCACCCCTAGACTTTTTGAGATGTGCACTTTGAAGAAATAAAAGCATAGAAGATCATGGTTAGTCCAACTATCCACTAGAACCAAGAGGAAGGTCAGTGAGATGGTAGAGAGATGTCCATTGGATATGGATGGGATATTCAATTATGCAGATATGAATGTTCTACCACTTGTTTCATATGATGTACTCATTGGAATGGATTGCTTACATTTGGATAGAGTGAAGCTTGATTTTTATAACAAGACATTTGAATGCTTGAATGAATAAGGAAAACTAAATGTTGTAAGAGGCATTCCAAAAGTGATCTCTATTAGGCAAGCTCTAGCAATGCAGCTAAAGAAGTTCTGTACACCACAACAAATATTGGAATTAGCGTCCCATTTAGCATCCATTTTTAGTGTAATTATTTTTACATTGAGTGGTCAAACTAGACGCTAAATGGGACGCATCATCGACAAAACTTAAAGAATCTCAAAAAAAATCTTTTTTTTCTTCCTAGATAACATCATTTATGATGTCCAAAATAACGTCTATTTTTTTCTTCTTCCAGAATAGTGTCCAACTTTGCTTCCTAAACAACGTCAAGGTTTTCTTCCTAAATAACATCCTATTTTGCTTCCTAGCGAGTGTCTGCTTTTGCTTCTTAAATGACGTCCCCGTTAGTGCCATATTTGCATCCTTAATAACACCATGTTAGCATCCAAATTAGCATCCAATATTGCATACATTTTTGCTATCACTTTAGCATCCTATTTTGCTGCATGTTTTACTTCCAAATATGTGCCAATTTTCACTTCCAAATTTGCACCAATTTTTGCTTCCTTTTTTGCATTGTGTTTTGCTACCAAAATGACGCCAAATATTTCTTCTATTGTTGCACCATATTTTGCTTCCTATGTAGTGCCATGTTTTTCATCCAAAGTAACGTCTTATTTTTCTACCATATCAACGCCATGTTTGGATTCATCATTAGCGCCATGTGTTGCATCTATTTTAAAGCCTAGTTTCGTGTCTTATTTTGCTACCATATCAACGCCATGTTTGGCTTCATCATAGTGCCACGTGTTGCATACTTTTTAATGCCTAGTTTTGCATCTCTCATTTTTTGGGCACTAATTTAGTCCTTTTTCGTAATTTTATATACGAATTTTGGTCATTTTGTTTGGTCGCTTATGTCAAGTCCCCGCCCCTCTATTGAAGAGAGGCCGCAACTAATGCAGCTATCTGAGTCGGGAAAACTAAGCCCCATGAACATAAATATCAAATGCATTGAAATAAAAATCATACACAGATGCAAATGCCTAATCATCAATAAGTAAACAATGGAAGCAAATACACACATTCAACACATTTAAGCATTCAACATGTTAATCATTTTCGTTAAGAAACAAATACAATTGCGGATGTAAAATGGGAAAGAGGTACTTATCTTGGAAGAAGCTTGCCCTACAACCATCTACGTTGCTACAACGTTCCACCCAGCCATAGGCCAGCGCGCTCATCAATCTCTCAGTAGCACTACCACCCCCGAGCTGGGCATACTTCCCACAAGGAATAAGGGAACACTAGCAGGATCACACATAGCCAAGGATACACAAAACTCATCCAAGCCAACATAGTTGGGTTTATCAGGCTGACAGGGAGCTAGAAAGGTTGACTGCTAATCTAGTGAGCTCAATCCAAGAGCTATGGACACCTGCACCATAACTAGCTTGGATTCTAAAACATCCACACACACCCAACACAAGGAAGCATCCCCTTCTCTGCTATACAGTCCCTTGGGCTATGCATTCCTTTCTAGTGCTATTTAGGGGGGTACAGAGAAGAAAACCAACCCTCTAGCCCTGTCTGTGAGGCTCCTACACACGAGGTTTATCAAGCAGACTCAAACCCATTTCCACTCCCAAAATAGTCCAAAGACCAAACAAATAGGTATTATTGAGGCCTGGAAAATCGCAGGTAACAATAGTAGGGATTCTCCCCAATAAGCTTTCCCAATTAGCTTGGTTATTGTTTGGTATGGGGAATCCGTCCGGTTTGCAGTCCGACTATCATGGGTCAAGTAATGGTTAAAGCTTTCTTTACCGGTTGCGGCTTGGTCCACCGTGTATTTTTTAGTTTTATGTTTATGTATGATATGCAAGTGCCTAACTAAGTGCAGTTGATAGAGATAATGAAGAGTGTCACAATGTGATGTGCAGGTTCTTACCTCTCATCTTACCTCTTTCGTTTCTAAATCATGAACATGAAAACAAATTATACTAGTGCTAACTAAATCTATCTAGCCTATCCCTAGGGAGCAATACTGTAATTAATAATGAGTAATGTACTGAATAACATGCATTTAGAATACTACAGATGGTTGTTCATATTTCAAAATACATGAATATAAGTAGGCAGATAACCAAAGAGATAGCTCATTGTCAATTAAAAAATTCATTACTTAGATATGATGTAGAAATTTCACAGAAATAAACAAGAAAACATTCACAACAGGGATAATTTTAGGGGTGAAATTTAGCCCATGGGCTATTTTTAGGGGTTTTTCTCCAAAAAAAGATTTGCCATTTTGCATTTTTTGAAGCCCTGTTTCGCCCAATTTTGATGGGGTAAACTTTTTTCACCCTAAAAATCGCCAAATTATTATATAAACAATATAAAATCCTTGGGAATTAAAATATTTTTTGAAACATATCGCCAAACATTTTATAGTTGGTGTTTTAAGAATTGGTAAGATTCACCAACATTTATACACTTTTAAATAAGTATGGTTCCTTAAAATCATCCCTGATTCACAACATGAAATAATTCGTGAGTTGGAATGATCTCACAGTTCATAGAAACAAGTTGAAGCATAAGTAGTTCACATTCAACCAGTTTATGGCAAGCATTTGAAACTCCACATCGCTTTCTCTAGCCGAAAATATAAACTCTTTATTATAAGATGAAATATTTCTTCTTACAATAACATTACACCAAGATAGTCTAAAAAAAGCTCCTCTTTTACATCTAATTCTCCTCTATTTATACAAAAAACAAAAACTCTTGAACTGCCCTCTTTGCCTTTTGGGATTCCCCTAACCTTCCCTTTACAAACTTTTGTCTTCTAGCATATGGACTCAGAAAAAGATAAATACAATATATTACATAATCAATCTTTTGAAATAGTCCAACTAGGATGGCCCAACTTGCTCATTCATAAATTTCTTCCACACATTTGCATCTGTTGCTATGTTTTCAAAACCAGAAGGTTCTAGAAATCTGATAGTAATCTCATGTTTAGCAGCTTGAGACTTTATATTCACCATTATGGCTGAAATCAGGTGAAGTTGGTCTTCCAATAAGTGATTGTTGATTGTTTCTTGCGCTATTGCAATTTTGAGCACCTTCTCATCCAATCCCTTGACTAGATGAATATCCTATTCATCCTCCTGCCATCATTCCTGCAATTGCTTCAAAAACATTTCATGATCGGGAAACTCTTCTAACTTCCTTTTAGCAGAGTTCTGACATCGATTATAAGTTAGGAGAAATTTCCTACAGAATTTTGCACAAGCACTCTTCGTCCTCCTAATTTTCCTTACTATTTATTCTGCTGCTTTACTTGCAAATTCAATCAAATCATACTCCAACTTTATCGTCTCTAAGTCTTTAATGGGTATATCCTCGGGAGGTTCCTTATTTGTTTCTAACCATGTCATTTGTCCCTATAGGACCTCTAGGATATCCTCTGTCTTGTCTAAGAAATAGGAAGCAGTATTTATAATTTCCTCCTATCTTCTTTCTACCTGCTGAACCTTTAACCTCTCTTCCGCCATCTGAAGTTCAATTTGATGAATCTTATTCCTCAGTGTAAGGGCATGTTTCTTCAAAGGTTCAATATCTGCTTTCTGGTCCATGGTTGTCTTTAATGAGAATTCCAGTAAAGTTTTCTGATTTTCCAAGTCTACTACCTGAGTCTCATACAACTTAGCTTTCCCCTCCGTAGTATTATTTTTCCTTTCCAATTCTGCCACCTTATCCTTTAACTGTCCCTTCTCTTGATTCAACTCTTCAATTGAAAATTTCAGATTATCTCTTTTTGCCTCCAAAACCTGATGTCTCTGCTGGAGTTTCCCAAAATCTGCCAAGATGGCCTTAGACTCCTTTTCTATATTACCTGTGGATAACACCAAAGCATCTTTATCGGATTGTAGAGTTTGGCACTCTACCATGGATACCTCAATTTCAGTAATCATATCTTCATATTTTCTCTTCAAATTATGACTTTCGTTTCTCTCCTTTTTTAAGGTCTCTTTCAATTGTGTGACGTTCTTCTGGGATTGCTCGAGATCCGTCATTATTCTATCCACATTATCTTCAGTAGCCAGGGCTGTGGATACACCATCCCTTGCCATTAATCATGGATCTTTGTCAGTACCATGAACCACTACTTTATCGGTCACCATCACTTCCGTCTTACCTCCAGTGTTCACCTTTTTCTCTATTCTTTTAACAATCCTCTTTTTGACCTTGTCATGGAAAATAGTATTTAAATCAGGCACTTCATCTTCTTCAGTGGGAATAAAAGGAATCAACTCAATTCCTGATATTGACAATGGATCTCCCCCCGCTATGCTGCTAGAGGGAACAAATGGTCCTACTGGATCAACATAAGGCTAAGTTTGATCTTGAGTTGCATAGTTTTGTTTCTCTAGTGCCTTTTGTAACTCCTCAACTACTTTTTATGTATCCTCCTTCTCTTTATCTGCTGCTTCTAATGTTAACTTCTCACTTTCCTTCTGCTTTTTCTGGACCTCTTCTTCTTCTTTTTTCTTCTCTGCTTCTTCAACTGTCTTTCTCTTTACTTCTTCTTCAGCTTGAAACCAGTCCTCTGCTTCCTATGCTAGCCTATGAGCTTCTTCCTGCCTTTTCTTTGCTGCTTCTTCTCCTTGCCTTTTAAGTTGCTCAGCAGCCTTCCCCTTTCCGCCAAAAGTAGTTATATTTTGTTTGAACCTCCTTAAATCCGTCATGTTCTAAGCATTCCAGAAGACCTCTTCATATTTATCCCAGAAATATGTATACTCAAAATGCACTCCAGCTGCTGTGCAATAATCAACAAATTTATCCTCAGATTCATTTCTATGGAAAATCATTTCACCGAACTGAAAATACTTCCTTAACAAATTCTGCTGCATTTTTTTACCTTGGAAAATTTGTAACTCCCAATAAAAAAATGGGACTGCAGGATACACTGCCTTCTTCTGCTCAAATAGGAAATTCCCCACTCCGTCAATGTACAACTGTCTCACAACCCCATTATGGATCACATATTCTATATCATACCTAGGTAGAAGGGAAGGAGCCCTTGAACCACCGTACATTCTTAAATACAAGCCTTCTTCTGTCAAATAATAGTTCTCATTATTTTGCACAACTTTCAGAGCTTCCTCTGACATACAATTACATTCAACCAAAAAAACCAATGTATACAATGGTATAATGAAATTCTCACAAATATCCTTGTAATGGCTATAATATTTGTGAGCCCAGAATAATTTATAGGAAGCATACACAGGGAACCAATCTTTATCCCATTGGCACTTCAATGCTGGGAATGGTTGAGTACATAAAATGCAATCAATCAATATTGAATTCATATAAAATTATGTCTTCTTCTGGGACACTCCTCCTAATGATGCACTTATACAAGAGGAAAAGCTATTGGACACTATATTTCCCCAATTAAAGATTGCACCTTGGGTGGCCACAAAAAATATCACTGGTACCCAACCTATTTTAAAGTTTTTTCCATTATCCCTCCCGAAAATTTTGTTTAACATAAATGCAATTAAGTTGTATGGAGTGCAGAGGGTTGATGTTTCGTACTGTCCTGAATGCCTCATACGAATTTTTTTACTTGGGATCATCATTTTTTTAATTGTTTCCACCATATCTAGGTTGAGATATTTCAACCAACTCTCAGTCAAATAGGTTTGTGGTGTTGGCAACTTATAAGCCATGGATACATAGGTTGGGCTATATGCAGCATAACCCTGCCTCTCGGTGTTGGTCAGTATCATCCTCGTTACATCTGCCCTTGGTAGAATCCACCCTATCACCTCTGAACACGGGAAAATTTCAGGTCTAGTAGCCACCTTCATAATGGATGATCTCTCAATGTTGGCATATATAGGCAGATATTCAAACCCAAATCCTGGAACACTCTAGTTTGAGATCATTCTGTATATCTCTCCCCATTTATATTCCGGCTCAATTCTAGTAATGGCTTTAGTATCTTCATAAATAACCTCAATTCTGGTTATTATCTCTACTTTTGGTTCCTCCTCAGCTGCTTGGGACTTCTTTTTATGCTTTCGTGGCATATTGATGTGCTGATGATTAACCTGTACTGATCATGAAAAAATAGCTTTAGTCCATTTTCTCAAGCAAACTATGTATTGAAAGCAACAACAAAAAAACCAGAACATTACCATCCCATCAATATGTATGCTGAATAGATTTTATTCTATCAAACAGATGGTCCTTTTGTATGCGAAGCTCTAACAACAAAAAACTTGCAAAACCTATCTATCCCAAATCTACGAAAAACTTATGTTTGGGAGAAATCTATATCTTTACAATACCCTTATGTCTACGGGTAGAAATCTCTTCTGAGGGAAAAATCCTTAAAACCGTAGATCGCTAAAAAACCCCAAAACCCCCTTTGTACAACTGAAAACTCCTCCCACACCCCAGGTAAACCTACCACTGCTCTCACCATGGTTGCACAGCCTATGGTTTAAAATGGTGCAGGAAATAAGGGAGCTATGTAGACGGCGAAACGCTTGTCTGCACCTTGCCGTCATTTTCTTACCAACTGTCAAAGAGGCACTCGTGACTGCTTAACAATCAATCAGAGACTGGGAGAGAATAAACGAGACGATGGGCTACTCGGTGAAACGATGCTTACAAAGCAAATAAGGAAAACCCTAGAAAAGAAAAATGACTGTCGCAAAAGCCCGTGGGGTAACCAATACCTAAACCCTAATAAAATTATGGATAAAACAAAATGATGCTGAGAGAAAAGGTTAAGTTAAGGTAGATCCTATCTGGAAAAAATCCATGGATGACCTGGACGAAAATGACCTCCACCGGTAAACGACTCGTCCAGGTAGTCAACAGCTGTGCAGACTCCAATGGGAAACAAACACAGGTGATAATGACCAAGAAAAACAAACATTTACGGATTTATAAGCTCGATCATGTGAGGGATAAGTTAATCAGGTGTGAAAGAAATGTTAAACCGACATCGACTCCTAAGATGACCCGACACGTCGGATTGATTCAACCCTTCATATCTAGGATATCAGAGGGAAAACGTCAAAATGATACAAACCATATCGGCAGCCAAAACCACTAACTCATCTCGGTATCAGCGATAACAATGTGAAGAGTCGAATGGATTCGGCACTGCGCCTCCGCAATGTCAGCCGTCGAAACCACTAAACCCTCGGCTCATTCCAACAGACACAGCCGATACGGCGAGAACGACTGACCAAACTCATTAGATATCGGAGCATGATATACAAATGGGGACATGAAACATCAGAAATGATCTGGACTAATATTCTGACAGATCGACAAACAACTTCCGATACAATAGGAGAAACTACATCCAATATATCGGCTAAAGACCTCGAAATTATTCTGATGGCACATCGGGGAGCTAGTTAACTATGGATCTGATGCATCAGAAACATAGTCAACTGTGCATTCGATATCAGCAGAAAAACTCTCAATTGTTTTCAAAATTTCAGGTCACAGGAAAGATTTTAGTAAAGTCATGAGATTCTTTAAGCTTTCTAAATACTAAAAGAAAAGGGGGGTCCCTAAAATTTAAAAAAAAATTGGGGAAAAGTTGCAGCGGTAACAGGTACACACAGAAATCTCAGTTCTGGGATTGAAGGAAAACACACCACAGAGGCCAAATCGGGTACGACAATTGGACAACATAGCTCAGGCTGTGACAGTCGATCTCTAGAGTTTTTTATGGCCCTAACATGGCTAAAATGACTCAGCAACACCCAAATTTTTGGGGAAGATAGCAACGACCTCCCAACTTGCAAAAGAGGAAGAATACGATCCCCCAATCGTAAAGGTGATTCAACGACACAAAGGAAATTGGGAGAAGAGAATGTAGAACGCGAAGGCCCTGTGGCAAATTCCCTGCCCATGTGTAATGAAGGAAATTCCCCCAACCATGAAATAAATCACCACATAGACCCAAATCATGAAAGGGAAAATGCAGAAATCCAATCTTTGCTTGAGGCCAAGCTTTATCCCGCGTGAGGAAGACAAACATATGTGTGAGAGTGGAATGAGGTCCTCTCTGCCCATGTGAGGAACTGAATGCGATCTGCCTCTCTGGGCATGCATGTGGCCAAAGGATTGACAGTCCTGCCAATCACTAATGGTTTCCCATGCATACGTCCCTCAAGGCAATAACTTCCCCAACCAATCTCATGGGGAATTAATTCGATTGGTGAATAAGACAAGGGAAGTGGTTGACCACTCTGTTGGGTTCTTTTTTTGGCATTTGGCTTTTCCCCATTGGTCCCAAAGGTTAAATATCCCCCCCCTGCCCTTATCCTTAGGAAAATCATGCCCCTTCTCTTTTAATGTTGCATTGACATAGCCGATTGTGGGTATTTTAATTAAAATGCATATGTACATGGTGTTCATAATTATAATGTTCTTGGCTAGCACAAAATACCATCGCCACTGATTTTAATCGCTGAAACATAAAACAATAAATCAATGGTGGGGATTTTTCCTTTAGCTCCACACCACGATTAATTACAATATATACATCATATACATTTAATGCATTTAGGGTCAAAACCGGGGTGTTACAACTTATCTCTCATTGTTTGGTCACTTATATCTTATTTATTGGTTACTAATTTAGTTGTTTTTAACCAATATTATAATATCATTAGGGCATGGAGAAGTCGAACCACCAACCTCCTGCTTGTAAGGCAGACGCTCTTCCATTGAGCTAGAACCCTTTAAGAACTTGACAACCTAACTTACAGAGTCCTCTATAATGGTAAAAAGGATCAATCACAACTTTGAGTATCTAATGGTTGGAAAAGGATGATGGATTGTATAAGTTCACAATACATGATCAAGCAAGTTTTGAAATATATAAACCTTTTATAGGAATTTTGAAAAAAAATCAATAAATTGGCTTAATGGGATTGCAAAAATCACTATTATCTTGCATAAGTAATTAATGTTCAATATTGGTTAACCTTGTTTTGGGTATTGTGAAGCCTCGATTTCATTTCACTGTTCAATATGGTTGTATTTCCAATTTTTTTATTATCAAGAATAGCTTATGTATGGTTGTATTTCATTTTATTTCACTTGATGTATGTTGTAAACTTGTCTTAATATTTAGGTTATATTTATAAAATTAAAGACTTTAATGACTTATGCTCCAACTTTCAATTTTTATGTATTCTAATATAAACTTTGTAGTATTCCTGCTGGGGTCCCCTATGTTGAAGACCCTGACATACCCTTTGACATTTCCTAAAATTTGGGGGGGTATTTCTACATATGTCATTTCTACGGTTTCCCCACTCCAGTGTCCCTGCATCCCGTAAACTTGGGGGAACATTGGTTATAACAATAAGAATCTTCCCTAATCAAGAAGAGTTTCCTTCATCATTCTTTCAACAATTGGACAAGTTGAGCATATGCTATGTTAGATTTCGAACGTAAACAAGTAACTAACCATATGCTTGTAAAAGGAGCAAAATCAAACAAAGGAGCTTCAATAGATCAATCAGGGAACAAAATAATTCACAACAGAATTCTAGAATATAGTAGCATCCATGAGCCATGCCCACATTAGATGGACAGTTTGACAGTGCACAACTTTCATAGGGGAGAGAAGTTAGAACTTAAGCGCATAGATGTAGAGGAAGAAAAATCTTCAGTTTCCCTTCAAGGAAATTCATACATGTGCTTGGGTCTTATAGTATAGGTTTACACATTCTCGAGTTGATTCCATTGCTATATTTACATTTCACTTTATACAAATAGTTTTACTATTTTGGTGTGGAGCTATTTTTCAGTCCTGGTTGTTTTCTCGACCCTAGTTCCTTACTATTTTGTTGAATGTAATTTCAAGTCCCATAGACCTACTTTGGTCATTAGTGGAAATTAGTATAATTTCATTCTATTTCTTATTTCATTTTATGGCCATAAAATTAGAATAAACCTACTTACTGTAAAATTAAAGTCGGTTCCTAAATTGCATAATGGAACCTAATGGACATATATACAACATCACTTCATGTACTAAGCTGAATATTAATGATACGTTGTTCTTCCTTCATTTTCTCTATCTTCTGTATGTTCTAAGTTAAGTTGTACATTAATGAGAACATGGACATTAGTAAAATAGGTGACATTAATAATGGGTGATTCCATGAAGATGGGTAACACTTTTTGGCCAAATTTGGCGATGAAAACCTGATTTTTTACTCATGTGCTAGATAGAAGCCCTCAAAACGCATATATGCCATGTGAATTTTGACTTGCAGTAAAAAAACAAATTGTAGAATATTATGTTGGCTTCATAGTGATATTTTTTTAAAAATATTCCGATGTCATTTAATGTGTGAATTTTTGCATTTAATGAACTGTGTGACCTTAAAAATTTGAAGAAGCTAATAAGTGGCTCGTGTCCACGTAGAGTAATTCAATCTTGCATTAATAATTTTAAAAAAATAAATATATGAGCATGATCTACATAAAATCCAGTGTGATGTGCATATTTTTTTGTTAATTTTTTTCGCATTATACAGTTATTTATTATTTTTTGAAAGTGACCACATTCGATTTTAGCATCGTTTTAAACACATATTTGTCCACGTAAAGGAATTTTTTCTATTTTTTCAAAAATTGAAAAACCAAAGATACCCTTTTGAAGAGGACACATCGATATGTGATGTGTGCATTTTTAAGAATTTTTTGGCTGTGTATTTTTAACTCTGCAGATTTTTCTTTGAGCTGCTTCGAAGTTGCAGTGTGGTTTTCTAAGTATAAGTTTTAGAAGTAATTAAAAAATAAATTTCATATGAATGCCAAAATGCGTGTATGATACCTCAATGGATAGAAGATTCGTTGGTGAATTTATCGGTATCAACTCCACTCAGTTATGTTCTAGGAATGGGAGGGTTTACACCTCTGCAAGGCACAGGGAATTTTTCATTTGTTTGAATGTGGGCTAAGTCTGTTTTCTTAAGCCATCGACCGAGGTATAAACCTCGACTGAGGTATTTAAATACCTCGGTCGAGGTCCTAAAAAAACCTCGACCGAGGGTTTGTAAAGCCTCGACCGAGGGTTTAACAAACCCTCGGTCAAGGTTTTTTTAAGACCTCGACCGAGGTATTAGCTCGGTCGAGGTCCTAGTCCTGTAATATTCTATTTAAAGAGAGCAGCCTTAAGACAGAATCGTAGGTGGTCATTACATTTTTTGGGAGTTGGTGTCTGAAATGAAAAGAAGGGTCATTTATCTTTATTTGTAGAAATGGGTCTTGGAGTATTAGGAGTTATAGATATGATTGATCAAATCTATGACTCCTATTACTCCTCGACCCATATCTACAGATCTACTCCTATTAACAAACCCTCGGTCGAGGTTTAGTTAATACCTCGACCGAGGTATGAGCTCGGTCGAGGTCATGTAAACTCCTTTGGAGCAAAAGCCCGGGAGTGAATTCAAACATTAATGAGAATGCATTTGCATATTGGTAAACTCAGAGGGCATCATAAACTATCCCTAACAAAAACATTGTCGATTATAATGTAGTGGGTAGGTGCTTTTGAACCATGATTTTTATTCATTCATTGCATGCTATTCTTGCATAATCCTAGTGCAAATGTGAGGGTAGTGGGAAGTTGGTTATTCCCTTCTGATAATGAAAGACAAATTGGCATTTCCAACATAGTCTTCTTGACATAATTTTAGAAATCTTATGTAAAATTACACTGTATATGTAGGATATTTGTTTATGTAATGACTCAGGTAGGGCCATTGACTTTATTTGGAGGGCTTCCCTAGATAGGGTTTGAAGGTTAAGTATGGAAATTTTAAGGCCCTCTTGATATTTGGGTGAAGTCAGGCTTGAAGGATGATTTCATTAATGGTTTCATATGTGATTGTTCTTTGATTGTTCTTTAATCATTTATGGTTGCATATAAATCTTGGGTTATTTTGTACTTGTTGTGAATCTTGTGATCATCATATTTGGAAGAGCCCTCCTAAAGTTTTTGGCTTATTGAGTTAGATCCACATGGTTGTTAGAGCATGTTTATAACAGTTTAGGTAGGCCTTCTTTCATACAAGTTTGAATATCCTTGATTGTTTATCTTCTCTCAACCAACCATTGGATAGGCACAAGTTTGGACAATACACCATCCCTAAGTTTGGACAATGAATGCCAATGGAAATATAGTTAAGAGATCAGTGCCAAAAAATTGGTGTAGCCTCTGAAATGTATTTTACTAAAGTAACTCTACCATGTATGGATAACCACCTATTACTCCATGAGTTCACAAAACAAGCAGGTTCTCCATCTTTGTGTACAACCAAAACCAATTATGGAAATCATAACCATTTGGATTCAAGGAGAAGCTCAAGTACTTGATTCCTAGGTTGCATATACCTTTGAGAAAGGAAGAATCCACTTTATACTTGTTATTTAGGCCTTAATATACCATTGAAAGAGATGGGATATTTTAGGGTGTTTACTTCCATTCCAATTGCATGCATGTATAAATAAAAAATTTCTTTATGTATCAATGCGTCTTTGTAGGTGCCATTCCAAACAAAAGAACATCGTCACAAGGGTTGTGTAGGGAAGCATTTCCTATCATTTTGTATACCTTTAATTCGTGGGTACTATCTTCTTAGTGACTTGATTGTCATTTTGTGTTATTGTATTGCGGTGAATTCTTTTTCATAGCTGGGTGTGAACAAACCCTCGGTCGAGGTTTAGTTAATACCTCGACTGAGGTATGAGCTCGGTCGAGGTCATGTAAACTCCTTTGGAGCAAAATCCTGGGAGTGAATTCAAACATTAATGACACTCCCCGAAGTCCCTAGTACAAAACGAAATGGATCCATTTATTGAGTAGTGGGATGCAACTACAAGCAGTGAAAGCTTTTCACATGTTGAAAATGGCGAACCACAAAAGAGATTTGGAGAGAGTTTTATGGAGATCAAGGCAAAGTTTTTTGTGGAGAGTTCTATTTTCAATATGTGAAAAGCTTTCACTGCTTGCAGTTGCATCCCACTACTCAAAAATGGCTCCATTTTGTTTTGTACCAGGGTTTTCGGGGAGTGTCATTAATCTTTGAAGGCAAAGTTTTTTGTGGAGAGTTCTATTTTCAGGTTTTCATGAGTTGTTGGAGGATTCAGCAAAGTATAATGAATATATTTTGCAGTCTTTGGTAATTTAGTGATTCCTCGACTAAATACAATTCAGTTATGTAATGATCATGTTCATTTATAAAAGGGGTCCGCTGCCTCTATTTATGATTTTTTTGACAGAGGCACCTCGATCGAGGTATGTACCTTGACTGAGGTCCATACCTCGACTGAGTTAATACCTTGGTCGAGGTATTTATTAACCCTCGGTCGAGGTTTTAATACCACGACCGAGGGTTAATAAATACCTCGGCCGAGGGCTGAACAAAACCTCGGTCGAGGGCTTGATAAAACCTCGGTCGTGGTATTAATAGCTCGGTCGAGGGTTTATCAAGCCCTCAACCGAGGTGCTTTTTTTTGTTTTTGCCCAAATGTTCTTGCCAAAAAGATTTACCCAGGTCCGCGGCTTCACCCTAATCTACGAAGGAGACCCTCACTTAGAAAGGGTCCTATGGTTTGTCACTAGTAGTGTTAGCTAAAATGGCTATATGTCTTTCGTGAATATTCCCTAATATGTATTGGAAATCATGAAGCTACCAATTATGTTTCAAACATGCATCCTATCTATTTATAATTCAATTGAACATGGACACTATTGCCTAATTTTGTGTGCTTTGAATTAATTGATTGAATCTAATTTCTCTCCTCAAAAGGCTATAAATGTTAACCAATTTATACACTAAAGAAATCAATTGATAAAACTCGACTCCTATAGAGAAAATGTAGAATAAATCACACAAATATGCAGCCAATACAAAGACAAAAAAAAAATGGAGACAAATAACATATAAGAAGGATAACATACGTGTCAAGTATTAACCGCTCATATACCTCAGGAATGGTAATTCCCTAGTAGCATTGTTGATATGACAGATCTAACTCACTTTGTGTTGTAGACATTTCCAGTCCTGGCTACTTCGCCTACAAAAAATGGGCAACAATTTGCATTAGGTGGTGAACAACTGCTGTAAAAAATTGCTAACCTCCCTTATGCTGTGACATGATACTTTATTACTAAGACGCTTTAATATCTATTAAGTACAATGATATTAACATTAGATTATGATAATTCTATCATTAATGAGGAGTTAAAATACTAAAGGGAGCTCGTATCAGTTTTCAATAGACATTTGAGATGTAGGGTAAGGAAAAGCTTACATAACCTGTCAATTTCAACAATAAGTTAAGAAGACATACAATATCAATATTTTATCCCAGTAATGTCAGGAAAGTGTAGGGATACTATGATCCCACGCCAACAGGTCTTTGAAGTTACCTCGGGGATGGTTTCATCTAGAATCTCCTTGCTTCCCATATACCCCCTCTTTAGGGCACAAATAATTCTCTTGTACCTACCTACTGGAATAATCCAGTGAGAAAAAATTGCTCCTTAAAGGAGGATGCATCCCATGATTTGCATTTATCCAACCATTATCCATAGTTTCTCGAGTTTAAAGCCACTAAAAATCATCACTTAAATATTGGTAGAAAACATGCAACTGATTTGATATGTTGCTTGACTTATACGTAGGTCTCTCTTAGATTGCAGCAAGTAATACAAGTGTACAAATTCTTGCATGACAGCTTAGTATCATATTGAACAAGGATTTAAATCTCCTAAATTAAAAATCTTGTCCTTTTTCAGATATATGATACAACACAGACACGAAGAGATGAATTTCTCCAGGATGCAGCTAGTCTTCTAAACTAGATGAATATTGGATCCTGATTATGAGAAATTGTTGAGAGGTTTTTATCATTCAATCTTCCCCTACTTTTTCAGACATCATCAGTCCACAATGATTAGAATATTTTTTAGTATTGTTTTAAGAAAAATGAGAGGATTTTGTCCCAATATACACAAACATGTGCCATTCTCTTTTCTTAGTGAGCTCACCTACAGTGGGAGTGTACTGGGGTAAAATGAGATAACCAGACATAAGTGTCTTAATCCTTCATACTCTACTCAAAATAGGTGTGCAAATGAAAGGTGAAAATAATATACTCACATTTTCTTACATCTGATAAAATTTGAAAGACAAAATAACATACCGTAAGCTTCATGTACATGGCCTCTGATGGCTGCAATCGTATCACAAATTTACACTCTCTTTTACAATAGCTTGTGTCTTTAGAAGGTTTTTCTTGTTCTTTGTTCTTTTTGAAGGGCCTTCAAGAATGAAAATCATCTCTGGCCTTTAAAAACGAATATCATTTGTGAGTATTCATAATCAGTTCCACACCTGACATAACACTATATGTGCCTATTTCTATTCTTGTTTATTTATTTTATTGGCAGAGATCAAGACTCCAAACAAAGAATAAGAAGCACACTACCAAAAAGGAAGAAACAGTATCTTTTTTTACCAGAAAAAATCCTTTGACAACAAAACCAAAATAGGGAAAAGTATTAGAATGCCACAAGCACAAAAGCAGAAAATTTGCTCACCAGATACAACACTCTGCTAAAACTTTGAAACAAAATATTAACAAAAGGAGAAAAGGTTAAAAAAATAGAGTATCGAAAAATAATGATAAGCACAACGCAAAAAAAGAATGAATAATAAGTTTGTTCAACACATATAACACTTTGACAAAACCACAAGAAAAAGTAAAAATATATTTGGTTTAAGCAGAACCTGTAAATGTGCCAACAAAGATAGAGACAGTACAGGATCGATATCCAGTCCCTGTTCGAATAGACCTGGTTTGGGGAGCAGAAGTAGTAGCAGCCAAACTGATAAATACATAAGAAACTCTATCAATCCTTTCAATAGCCCCATAGACAGAGCCATATTGAGTTCATTTCCCAGTGCACCTCACCTCGCTTAATGGATCAACCTCCGTGACCTGGAAAAAACTCTTTTTCCAAACGAGTGATCAAAACCCTTTCGAAGATAGGATCAAAACTCTTTTTTCATACACATGATCAAAACCCTTTCGAAGGTGTGCTCAAAACCCTATTTATGTTTCTTTTTCTAATGTGAAAAATGTATTTTTACACAATAAAATTTGTGGTGCCAAAACCTTTAACTTAGAATTAGAATTGAAAGTAATTAGTTGTATCATATTTTTTTCCAATTTTGATTATTTGATTCATATATATTTGTTTCTAATTTTGATTATTCGATTTATATATATTTGTTTCCAATTTTGATTATTTGATTTATATATATAATTTGTATTAATATTTACTAATGAAAATATAAAATGAAATAACTAGATTATTATGTTTTTAGACTTTAATATTAATATAAATTAATTATATTATATAGGTTATATTATAAGTATAACTATATGACATATTAATACTTATGTTAATATATATTAAAAGAAGAGTTATGAGGTAGAGTTTTTTGTTAAAAGATTGCTCTGAAATTTTGAAACTTGTACATTTTTTATGAGCTTGTGCCTGATATTCTTGTCCAAGTCTAGCTGGTCATATGGGTCTATCAAAAGCAACCTCATGAGGATGTCCTTTGGCAACTCGAAATCAACCTCAGCAGGATGTCCTTTGTGCTTTGAGAGGTAGCTTTGCTTCTGGACATATGGCTTGAACTTTGTCTATGGTTTGGTGCCCTATTCATGGTCAATAAAACATTCTTCTCTCAGAATAATTGACCCTTCTACTTGGAAATAATTGACCCGCTCACAATAATCAGCCCCCTGTTACAACTCATGCGACCCTTGCAGATGGGAAATCCGACCCGTATGGGTATGGGACTCACGACCTTTCCATAGTCTCACAAACCCCTCAATTTGAGTTGTGACCTCTATGACCTCCCTTTAAGTTCTTGCCTTATTTTCATTTTTTTGGCAATTTACTTTCTCGCCCTATTTTCATTGATTTTTTCTTACAATTTCTTTTCTAATTTCCTTTTTAATTTCACCTTCTTTATTTAAATTATATTTATTTCCATTTCATAAATCAAATTATATTATTATAATTATTGTTAGTAATTGTTGTGTTTTTCTATGGTTAACATATTTTTTTAGTTGATCCCTCTTTGTTTAAATTATATTCAATTCGATTTCATAAATCAAATTATATTATTATAATCATTGTTATTAATTGTTTCTTTTTCTATGGTTTAACAAAAATATGTTGTATGTAATATATGAGCCAATGTTTGCAAAAGATGGTATATGTCTTATATAACTAGCATAAATGTCGTTACATGTCATTAGCTAGAGAGCATCTAAAAAATGTGGTAAGGTCTTTTTATACTTTAAAGGTATTCCAAAAGTTTCAAATTTCTAAAATGGACAAGAAAGAAGATGGAGGTACATTCTCCTCATTATTTAGTTTCCACTCCTTTTAAGACACATTCCAATTCGAATTGTATTTGAGTATACACAATGAAACCAAAAAAGTTTCACTCAATTTCATTTGTACATTCAATGGGTTTTGTTGATCATCCATAGTTCCCTTTAAATGGAGAGATTCTAACTCGACTTAGGTATATACATGGTGAAATCATAAAAAGATCATGTGAAAAGGACCATTGGGAAAAAATGGCTTTCTCTTTAAGCAATGGTTCCTTCTTGAATTTGCAATGACTATAAGAAAAATGATTTCATTGGTAGATCCAATGGGTTTTGGTGATCATTTATAGTTCTCTTTTAACAAAGAGACTTTAAATCAACTCCATTATACACATTCCTTTTAATGGAGAGACTCTTAACTCGACTTCAGTCTACAACGTTAAACCATAAAAAGGTCATGGACAAGGAACTGTTGGGGAAAACATGACTTGATATTTAACAAAGGTTCCCTAAAATTAAGCTTGCGACAATGTTTAGTTACCCAACCCACCCTTGATGGGATTGTCCAATCTCCCCTTCTACTGATGGGAAAATGATTCCCCTACTTATGGGAAAAACAAATCCCACAGAACAATAATAAATATTCACTCCACTAATTTATCAAGGCAAATACAGTTCAAGAGGTTAATGAAAATTTCATCGATGATAGATTAAGTGTCGATCTTGAAAGGTTTAAATAGAATATTATTTTATCATTGCATAGAATTGGACATTCTGTGATTGAGAAATTTATCCCAAGAAATGTTTTGAGCTTGGAAACAAGGGGATTATCTCCTAAATGTCAATTTTATAGTTCCAAGGGCTTCCAATGTGGCAAGGGGGTTGGATCATGATGCATTCCATTAGAAAGGAACCTTTAGACCATGAGTGGCTTACATGCTAGCTTTTCAATTTTAACTCTTAAATACTTTTAATAATTGTTGTGGATTATCATGTCACTAAGTTGTAGGTATTTGGTGACTCTTAGTTGGTAATAAAATGGATGAGAGGTGTTATTAGGAGTAGTAACATTCTTCACAGGCCAATTGTAGATAAGATTCACCAAATGGTATACAGTTATGGGATCCTCTATTTTACACATGTCTCTGTGGAAAACAATTATCATGCATATTTTTTGTCTAAGGAGGCTTCAAGGATGGATGTAGATATTGTGGAACTAACAAATTAGGGTGGGGTAAGGGTGGGTAGGTGCAAGGTGAGATCCATCTCCCTCTATTTCCTTTTACTCTTGGAATACTAAATATTATGAACATTATTAGTGATCAGTTTAGTTCTATTATGGGCTTCATGGCCATTTCTATGATTTCTCTTTGATAGTTAGGTTTTTTTCTCTTTTTCTTTAGTAACAAAAAATGTAATAGAAGTCTATTTGTGAGACTCTTTTTATGTTTTTTTGAACTAGTTTGATGGTATGTTGTTTAAGGCTTTGAGCATAATTTCTTGGGGTCTTGCATGCTAATTTGTTATGGGACTTTCTTATAGTATTTGAATTTCTAAACTCATTTGTTGAACATGTACTACGTGACATGAGCATTTTCAATATGTAAGTGTCTTCAATGAATGAATTTTTTTTCTCTTTTGAAAAAAAAGAATTCAAGCTTGATAGGAAATCAAATCATGCAACACATGATAATGGATTTATCTGGAGATCAAATTCTAGAACATGAAGAAACAACTCATGCACTATTAGACATTGGTCACTCAATCCACTTGTATGCCCATGATCCTCATAAGAAAGTGTTGGAGTCAAAATGAATTATTTATGTCATAAAAAAATCCCAATACCCTATACACATTCATGGCATTCCAAACCTCAAAATGATGCCCACATCACAAGCATAGGATAAATTTTTAACTTGCATGGTCTATGTAGTAGTATGGAACCTCATAAATAACCATGAGTCCTCGAAGCCATTGTTAAGGATTACACCATTCTCGTTATCATCTTCATCATCATGGCAGCGATCATGATGTGATTATATGATGATGACAACAATGATGATGATGTGATTATATGATGATGGCAGTAATAATACTGATGATAGTGAAGATGAAAATGATGAGAAATACGATGATGATAGTGATGATGGAACTAACAATGACGATGACAATAAGAATGAAATGAATGATGATGATGGTGATGAAAATGACAATGATGATGATGATGATGATAACGATAATTATGGCACTGATGTTGTTGATGATTACTTAGATGAAAATGATAATGATGATGAACTAGATGACAATGATGATGATGATGATGATGACAACGAAAACAAAATGTAAGTCAACCCTCAACACCACTTCTATATTTTAACACTCATATTCCTTTAGGGGTAGTAAGAGAGATATCAAAGGAAATCATTGTTAGGGCCACTCATATTCCATTAGGGTTCATCATTAATCTTTGTCATTTATATTCATATCATGCTTTTAGAGTCACTCATATTCCAATAAGTTCACTCAAATTTTGTCGAGGACAAATGAATGTCATGATGATCAAATACGTCATATGGTGCATCAACATCATTGCCCTCCTTGTTGCCATCATAATCATAATTAACAAGTACACCATCAACAACATCATCATTCTGGTCACTCATATGCCATTAGGGTTCATCATCCCTCATATCCATTTGGATTCATGTCATGTTTTTAGAGTCACTCAAATACTATGAAGGTCATTCAAATGTTATTGAGGAAAATTGAATGTCATCCTCAAGTACATCATATATTGCATCCACATCATCATCATTGTCATCATCGTCGTCAACATCAACATCAATAAGCACATCATCAACAACATCATGGTCACCATCGTCCTCTTCAACAATTACATCATCGACCACATCATCGTCATCATCGCTAATAGGGTCACTCATATGCCACTACGGTTCATCATCAGTCATCACCATTTGGATCCATGTCATGTCGTTACAGTCACTCAAATTCCATTAAGGTTGCTCAAATGTCATCGATGACAACTGAATGTCATTAGAGTTATTTAGGTGATATTAGTCAATAATTTGTCCATGGATTTCAAAGCAGTATCCCTTGGGAACCTTCATTGATATTTCATACGCAAGAATTACCTTGAATATCCCAAACATGGAGACCAGAGTAGGAACAACTAAAACACACAACAAAGATATCCAATAAAGTTTATCAAAGTCTATCGTCTAGCTTCACAATAGGTATAATGTAAAATAATACTTAAATATGTCAGTTCAAGGGCGTTTCACATAATAAATGAAACTGCTTTAAACTTTAATAGAAATTTGAAAAACCTCAAAAGAATCGTCGAAAGTTGAACCAATTATTCAGAATCTTTAACGAAAAATCCACCAATGCCATAAAACTTGAGCAACTAACTATTTTTTTCCTTGAGAGATGTCCTCTTATAAGGCCAAAGATGTAAAAAAATTTGGTCCACTTCTTCAAAGTAACACTATGAGAATTATTGAAATTCTTGTTTCTTCATTCCATTTTAAACCAAGACCAATATGTCCTTAAGAGTACAAATAAAGTTAGCTTTTGTGTTAAGATTGATATCCACTTCTTGTGCCTTGGATTTTCTTGGTAAAAATGAGGGTATGGATGGGGGGGGTTTGTCCAAAACAACCTTATAGGGTGAAATTTTGGTAGCACCATGATAGGTGGTATTATACTACCTTTATGCAAGGGGGGTGTATGGGGGTGGGGGGGGACTACTAAACCAAATGGCCATATCAGTCAACATAAAACCCAATGGCTAACAATATTTTTATGGTCAAGACCTCACAACCTCTATTACTTGTTATTAACTCCAATATATCAAGTCCTGTAGTATCCAGAATTATTATGACATGCATCATCATCATGGACATCGGCATTGTAATCATCATCAATTCCATATGGTACATCAACATCATATTGATCATTATCCTCATTATCATCCTCATCATCAACATTAAGTACATCATCAACAAAATCATCGTCATGACTGTAATTATGGTCATGCATATGACATTAGTATTCTTAATCACTCATCGACATTAGGATTCATCTCATGTAATTGTTAAGGTCATTAATATGTCGTTACAGTCATTTCAATGATAATAGGGTTGTTTAGATGTCGTTACAAACATTTAGGTGCCATTAGAATCAATTAGGATCCAAAAGTGATAACACATGCATAATCATCGTTGACATCCACATTGTCATCATCATCATACAATAAATCAACATCATTGTCATCATCATAGTCATCATCAATATAATTGTGATAATAATGAGCAAGGAGCCATACTACCTCACAAGAATGGATGATATAGTCTTATACTTATCAAATCATATCCATACGCTCCATCATAATTATCGTAATGGATCATCTTCATGTTGTTAGGGACAATCGTATGCCATTAGGGTCTATCAAATGTTGTTGTTGAACTAAAATGCCATTAGAGCATTTTAGGTGACATTAAGGTAATTTACCCCTCATTTGGATTAATCATGATCCAAAAGTGCCATGATTACGATCATTTAGGTGCTACTATGATAAATCAAGATCCAAAAGTACTATCACATGAATCATGATCATTGACATTGACATTGATATATCTGACGTTATGTCAGACGTTTCTCGAACACAATTCCTAGCTCTAAACCTAGTGCAATTCCTAGCGTAGTTCCTTTCAAAATTTCTGGCATTATTCCAGGTGCTATACCTGGATCTATACCTGGCGCTATGTTGGATGTTTTATAGGCGCAATTCCTGGATCTCTACTCGAAGCTATGTTGGATGTTTTTTCTGCCGAAATTCATGGCGCAATTCCTATCGCTAACCCTAGATTAATATATGGTGTTATGTTATTCAAGATGTTTTTCTGAAGGCTATTCTTGGTGTTATATGGGATGTTTTTGTGGATGTTAATTGGGACATTAATTGGGATGATAATTGGGATGTTCATTGGGACGTTAATTGGGATGCTAATTAGCGCCCAAAATAGTGCCAACTTTAAAAAAGGTATGATAATTGGGATGCTAATTGGGACGCTAATTGGGATTCTAATTGGGATGCTAATTGGGACGTTAATTGGGACGATAATTAAAATCCAAAATAGCACTAAATTTTAAAATGGGATGCTAATTGGGATGCCAATTGGGACGCTAATTGGGATTCTAATTGGGATGTTAATTGGGATGCTAATTGGGACGTTAATTGGGATGCTAATTAACGTCCAAAATAACGCCAACTTTTAAAATGGAACGCTAATTGGGATGCTAATTGGGATGTTAATTGGGACACTAATTGGGACTCTAATTGGGATGCTAATTGGGACACTAATTGGGACATTAATTGGGATGCTAATTATCGTCCAAAATAGCACCAACTTTTAAAAAGGGACGCAAATAACGCCATTAAAAGCGTCATCCTATGGAAAGGCGTCCTCTTTGTCCAAAAAATGATGAAAAATACACTAAAAGTAATAGTGGAAGCTAAAAAGGAAGCAAAAAGAGACGCTAATCACAGGGTTTTATTGTAGTGGTAGGAAAGGTTGCAGAGTGTATGCATCCCATGTGTCGGAGGAAACAGAGAATGAAACTCCTAGGTTGGAGGGCTTTCATGTATTGCAGGAATTCATGGATGTTTTTCCTGATGAGATTCCAAGGCTTCCTCCAAAGAGGGATATTGTTATTACCACTGAGCTTGTTCCAAGAGTAGCACCAGTGTCTAAGACACTCTACAGGATCAGCACACCAAACTTGCTAGAGTTGAACATGCAACTGCAAGAGTTGTGGGAAAAGAAGTATATTAGGTCAAGTGTGTCCCCGAGGGGAGCACTAGTTATGTTTGAGAAAGAGAAAGATGGTACACTCAAGTTATGTATTGACTATAGATAGTTGAACAAAGCCAATGTGGAGAACAAGTACACTTTTCCTAGGATTGATGACCTCTTTGATCAAATGAAAGGAGCAAAGGTATTTTCCAAGATTGACTTAAGGTCTGGTTACCATCATGTAAGAATAAAGGATGAAGATATTCATAAGATAACCTTTAAAACACGGTATGGACCTTATGAGTTGTAGTGGTACCATTTGGTCTCACAAATGCACCAGCTACATTTATGTGCCTTATGAATAGTGTCTTCAACAGGTACCATGACAAGTTTGTTCTTTCCTTCCTTGGTGACATTCTTACTTATTATAAGAATGAGGAAGAGCATCAAGGACATCTGAGATTGACATTGAAATTTCTCAGGGAGCATAAGATGTATGCAAGGTTGAGCAAATGTGATTTCTATAAAGATAGAATTCACTATTTGGGTTACACTATATCAGAAGAGGGTATATCTGTGGACCCTGAAAAGATTGAATCCATTATGAATTGGCCTACTCCAAGAAAGATGACAAATGTAAGATCTGTTATGGGACTTGCAGGATATTACACGAGGTTCACTAAAGGATATTTTGCAGGGAAAGTTGAGTATATGTATAGGTTGAGGAGGCCTGCATGTGAACTTGTAGTTCCAGGAGGGAATGACCCTCGTGTGTGTGTACAATCATATCAGAACTTCTTGAGGACTACAGGAAGAATGACTTGAGAAGGGAAGTATGGTTGTACCCAATGAAACCAAGGCGGGAAGCTGCCATGTGCTATGAGAAGGATCTCATGACTGAAATCTAACCTTGGAACAAAACATATTTTAAATTTCAGATTTCAGATTTTTGTTGTTGATTGATATTGACTGTTTGGTTGATCTAAATGGTGTCAAGATGATATGTTGTATGTGGATGTCTAGGTTTTGGGCAGGATGTGTAAGTAGGGAGATAAGTGCTCCCACTTGCAAACGGTAAACAATATGAGGATGGCATCATGGTTGCAAAAATATGATTTTCTGTAGGAAGCAAAATTCTGAATCCAGATTTTGATCTGACTATCAATGTTATTGAATGTTTGATATTTGAAAATGGCATGTATGCATAAAATAGATTTGAAAATATATGATTGAAATTTTCATGATGAAATCTCATGTGAACTGCATGCTTTTATGTAATGAAGGTGAGATGATAAAAGTACACCCTTGGAGTACATAGCTTCTCGAAAGGATGTGTTTGGGATACATAGTCCTCGGAAGGATGTACTTGGGTACATAGCTTCTCGAAAGGATGTGTTTGGGATGTATGACTCCTCGAAAGGATGTAATTGGGTACATATCTTCTCCCCCCGACCATATAGGCATTGGTATGCATCACTGGGGATGCCTAGGGTGTAATACATCTGGTTAGACTTCTTTCCACACACATTCACACTGTAAGGGGACTGACACGAGAGTGGGGTCTCTGTCAAGAGAATGACTCCTAGGTATTATGGTGTTCGCAAAGGAAGCGCCTAAGCTTGGTGAGCACTGGAGGAGGTGTTAGGATCTTGAGAAGATCTTCCATTGAGCACCCAGAGAAGTGTTAGGCTCTGAAGCAGGGCTGCCAAATATCGGTTGAGAAATGCTATACAGATAAGTATTTGATTACTTGGAAAATCCTTGTTGATTTTTTGTAATTACACATGTGCATATGATTCAGCCATGATTTTGAAAATCTTATTAAGGAGTGAATCTTATAAGAATGAATATGACATGTGGGTTAATTCATTATGGTGTCCAGAAAGGAAGCACTTGATCTTGGTGAGAACCTAGAGAAGGTGTTAGGCTATGGAGCAGAGCTGCCATATCTCAGTTGAGAGATATTTTCATAGGTGATCCTAGGATTGCAAAAAACTTGGCTACCCTTCAATGCACACCCTAGAAGAGTACGGCTCGAATGACTGTATAGCAGAGAAGATGTACCATCCTTGTGTGGGGTGGGGAAGGTCTTGTGGGTGCCATAGTTGTATCAAGACAAAGTCAAATACCTATGGAGCCAAAAGAAGATACTTATGCTGATAAGTATTCAGTTCTCCTGGAAATTTCTTGTTGATTTTATGTCAATATACATATACACGTGATTCATTTATGATCTTGAAAAAAAAATCTTATGAATATGACATAGGAATTGACTCATTGCTTAGGGCTTGAGCATATGTATTGCTGGTTGCCAAAGACACTGGAAATGTTCCAAGCTGAGGAGAAGGATTCTCCAAGACCCAAAAAGAGTTCTAGATCATGACATTGGATAGGTAAAGGTGTAAAAGGAGCACCAAGGTCATGATGAGGCTATAGAGGAGCTGGAGGGTGCCATGCTATTGGAACATCCATTTTTTTCAATATTGCAGAGCACCGAGGATAGTTCCCAGAAGCATTTTGTTCAAGTTTTTAAAGCATTGAGGACAGTGTTGTTGTAAGGGGGAGGGGAATGTAATACCCCAGTTTTGACCCCAAAGGGGAGGGGAATGTGTGCCCTGGTGTTGACCCCATGGTATTTGAATTGTATAGGATGTAAATATTGTATTTAAATCATGGAGAGGAGCTCAGGGCCAAGGCGCTTCGAATGATTTTGTGTTTTGTGTATAGGTGATCAAGGTCGATACCTATGGTTATGGTGTTGAGTCAGACACTATATATTTTGATGTATCATGTAAATAAACAATTAATAAAATACCACAACTAGCTATGGGACTACAACGTGAAAATATATGGGGGCATGATTTCCGAGAGGAATAGGGAGGGAGTTAACTAGAATGATTCCAAGTGAGGGATTGCGGGCCCAATCCTCACAAAACCCATTTTAATCGGCATGAAAACATCCACTGATTTGTTTTCCAAGTCACCCAGTGGAAGTGAGATGGAATAAATCCTTTTGGATAAGAATTCTGTGCACATAAAAAGTGTTAAACAACTTGCTATTTGAATCCATGCAATTTTCCTTGATTGTCAGATCCGTGTCCCCACCAGATCAATGGTGGACTCCAAACTTGATGAAGTGAATTTCATTAGAATTTTGCACACATAAAAAAATTGTTAAGTAATGCTAGTTAAATCAATGAAATCAATGTGCACCCTCGATCTGTTGGATAGTTGATCTCAGCCATAGATTTGTTCAAAGAGTTACCCGTTCATTAGCCCATCTACCCTGGTTCGTTCTTGGTACTCAGTCATTCAATTTTATTGCAGGAAAATAGATGAGGAAGTTAATGCCTTGGGCAGGGCAAGGCATGGCAGTCTAATTTCTTGACTGAGCAAACCTACAAGTCTACAGTTTGGGAAGCCACATTCTTGCTTCCGCAACAAGAAAGCACGTCATGCGTGTCATTTTGTCCTTTCCCCTATTTGTGAAAATATTTTTGTTGGTGTTCCTCATAAGGGAAAGGAGCCATTCATTCATTCACAATTATACATTGTTCATCAGCCAGAGTCGCAGAGCATTTTTGGGTCGAGCAGAGCGTTTCTGCGTGTTTCTGCAAGTGTATTTCTCCCTTATGAGAAATTGGTTGATGTGTTGCAGCTTCATCCTGAACCATAGATTGGTAGGAGGCACTATTTTTCTCTGTACTGCAGAGTGAAGCGTGTGTTCCATGTCTTCACGTGGATTGTTGTGATGTGAATCCCTATTTTGGTTTGATTACCAAGGAGTGGAAGAGGGCCAGAATTGGCTAATAAAACAAGTGAAGATAGGAACCTCACAAACATATCAACAGAGGCTAGCAAATCCTTTCTACACACCCATGAGAACACTAGAAGGGAAGATATCGCATGAGGGAACTGTGTAACATTGAAGGGAATACTTCCTTGTGTTTGGTGGTGTAGGTATGGTGGACGCCTAGCCAAACCTTGTGTAGGTATCTGTGTCTCTATGGTTGATCGCACTAGCTTAAAAATTCTACCTTTCCATTTCCTTAGCAGTCTGAGAAACAAAATATAACTTGGTTTAACTATGTTTTGTTCTGAATGTTGGCTTGGCTGAGTAAGTCCAAGGAACCCATCTGTTATTTGGCTTGTTTCCTTAGCAGACTAAGAAACCTAACTGTAGGTTGGTTTGACTGTGTTTTGTTGTGAATTTTGGCTTGGATGAGTAAGTCCAAGGAATCCATTTGTTATTTGGCTTGTTTCCTTAGTAGTTTGTGAAACCCAATTGCATATTGGCTTGGATGGACAGTCTGTGAAACCCAACTATGTGTTGGATTGACTATGTGTGTTATGATCTGGCTATGGGTAAGTCTGTGTTCCCTAGTTCCTTGTGGAAATCATTCCCAACTCGGGGGTGGTAGTGTGTTGAGAGATTAATGAATACACTGGCCTATGGTTGGGTGGAACATTGCAACCACATAGCTAGTTGTAGGACAAATCCATCATCTGAGATAAGTATTTGTTGTTGTTCTTATTATGCAATGTATTTGCTTATGAATGACTATACTGGTTATGTAGAATGCTTGTGGATATGATGAATTGATGATGATAAATGCTTGTTAAGTGTTTCAGTAGATTTACTATTGAATGAATGTCCTTGCACTTGTTTTTTTATGCCTTGAATGTTTTAATGCATTTTTCCTAAGTCCATGGAGGCTGGAAGCCTATTACAGAGTTAGAATGATTTTGACTTAGTGTTTTCACCCCTTTGAAATTTTCCTAGGGAAGGAGGAAACTGGAAAAGATAAATGGAAACAAGGCAGAATGTGGGTTCCACACCCCGGTATCTGCCTACGGAAGGGCAGAAGGAGGGAAGCAGGTGACTGACCGAAAGTTCCAAGGCAGAGTTGGAATTCTGATTTTCGAGGTTGAAAATTCAGAAGTCGAGAAGCAGAAAAGTGCAAGAAAGTTCTAAGGTAAGGTTAAATTTACAATTTCCGAGGTTTGAGGTCGGAAGGCGGAAGTCGGAGGTGCAGAAAAGGATAGGGCTGAAAACCTAAGTTTTATGTTTCCTGAGTTCCACATTAGAGGGTGGAAGGGAGGAATGTGGAAGGAGGAGACATGGATAAAGGTCTCCGTCATTGGATAGTTTTTCGATTTCTGAATTCCGTGTAGAATGAGGGAAAGGATGAAGGTGGAAAATTAGTCTAAGGTTTCCGTCGTTTGTTAGTCTTAAGATTTTTGAGTTCTGGGAATAACACCAGGAAGGAAAAATAAGGAAAAGTGGTCCAAGGTTTTTGTTGTTTGTTAGTCTTCTGATTTCTAAGTTCTGGGCGAAACAACAAAAGGCGAAGGTGGAACATGGCTCAGTATTCTGTCGAAAGCTTATGTTTCTGACTTTCGAGTTTCGAGGGTGGAAAGAAAAATTGCGAAAGGCGGAACCATGGATAAAGGTTCTGTCATTTTTTGGTCTCCCGACTTCCGAGTTCTGAAAGCGGAAGGCGAAAGGGCGAAAGTGCAGAAGGAGGATTAATGGTTGAATACTTATGTCGAAGGTTAATGTTTTGATTCCCAAGTTTCGAGGTCAGAAAGGTGAAAGGCAGAAGCACAGAAGGCATATTAATGGCCGAATATCTTCGTCGCACATGGTGTTCCTAATTCCTGAGCTCCACAAGCAAAAGAAGGAAAGCATAAGTGAAGAGGGTGGAGTGCAAAAAGAACAGACGCAGTGCAGAAAAGGTGTTTCCAGTCACAGAAGGGTTTTGTGAAGTGTGGAAATACTGTTATAGTGCTTTCTAAGCCTGAGAATGAATATGGAAGAGTGTGTTAACGTCCATTCCTTTTATTTAGAAAGGAGAACAAGGGTTCTTAAAGAAAAATATTAATTTATCCGCATTATGGGGTATGGGGACGTTACACATATAAAGTATGTGGGGATAGAATTGAAAATCCAATGGAATATTTTGGAAAATGGTTAGAAACCTAATCGACAAGGATTATAGATCCATGTAGATAGGGTTAATAACAACCAAGTATAAAAAATGAAGAGTCGCCTCCCTTTGGAAGCTAAATCCAAAGGTCACCTCTTCTTTGTATAATTTATTATCATTTCACATCAATAAAGATAATCACTTTTGAGAGTTATTCCTTTGATTTTGATAGTGGTATCGGAGCCTCACTATGTTGAACTCATACCTTGTTTTTCCCTGTCAAGTCTGCCAATCCTACCTACTCTAGGTTTAATTATACCATTCTAGTCTATCTAGTATGTGGACTTGTGCACTAGATTTTGTAGCCTCCTCTTTCAGTCATACATTTCCCTAATTCTTTCTCATTCCATGAGGTATTCCCTCCACATTCTACAATCCTAATTTATCTCATGCCTCCCATTTTGTGCACTCTACAACCCTGCGTGATATCTCATGCCTCATGTTCAATGTTGCACCAGAACTGTCCTAACACTCCCACAAACTGTGAATATTCCAAACATCATAAGAAAATTCCATCTCATCCTGAACTTCTCGTCGAGCTATGCGTTGAATACTGGTACCAATGTGTTGTAATCTCACAGATCACATAAGGTTACCAATAATACATACTAAAACATACATATATAACAGAGACAAGAGATAAGAACAAGTAGGTGAATTAACAGATTATATTACATGAATGAGTCCATACAACACAGAGAACTGAGCTGAGTTCTCATCTGGCTCAACAGCCTAATATATATGATTACAAAATAGTTACAAAATAAATACCTGTCGGTTCGGTGAATCGACACAACCTTAGGTGGCCGACCTAATCTCTAGTTTAGTTGGCTGATCAACTTAGTGGGCTGGTCGACTTAGTCGGTTGATCGACTAAGTCGGCTATCGTTCAAGTTTACTTATCGACTTGCTCCTCCTACATCTCCCCCACGAACAAAACATTTCTTCATCCCGAAGAAACAAGGAGGTACAAAATTCTTCCTGTCTGGTCTCAATAGTTACTGTGATGTGCCTGGTCTTCATGGCCTATGAAGTCTGATGGTCAGTCTTTTCTGTACACAGACTTCGACAATGGCTAGGGCTGTTACTGTGAGGTGATGTTGGAAATCTGTCCAACTTTGCAAAATCTTCAGGATGTCGATGGTAAGTGTGGTCAGGCTTGATAGGATCGACATCTTTTCTGAAATGGAGACTTCTGCTATTCTCTCCATGTCGGGACCCATAACTGGTCCTTCTCCTTTGCAGTATCGATAAGTCATTTCATCCGTAAACAGATGATGTCGACTTTTTCTAAATTGGGGATAGCTTGTTGTACCCACTGATGTGCTTCCCTCTCAAGTTTCTGTAGCTTGGCTGTTTCAAGCACTGTTTGTTCTTCTATTGTGGTTTTGAGTGCTTCATCAATGGTTTTCCTATTTTCCATTGCCTGGATCCCTTGTCGGGTCTGCCGAGTTTGCTGGTAGACTTGCCCGTAGTAAGCAAGCTAGTCTCTCAGTATTTCTTCAGTTATGACAGACTCCTCCATGTGATCTTGCAGTACTTTATAAGCTTCAGAAAAGGTGGTGTGATGGGCCATTAGGAGTCGAGCAGTTTCTTCTTTTTGTTCTTCCTTTGTTTCCTGAATGTGTGCTTGGAGTGCCAACACTATGCTCTCAAATAGCTGATACGCCCTTTGGAGCGGTTTGTCTGTGTCGACCTCTACGGGGCCTGGCATTAATGAATGGACCAGGTTTCTGCATTTGTTGAGGAACTCGACCTGTTCTGCGACCTTGTCGTCGATTTCCTTACATCTCTGCTCACTCCTCATCTTTGATTCGACTGCTAGGGTCTTAAGGAGTTGTCCTAACTCTGCATCAGTCAGTGAGCTTACATCTTTCAATTTGATATGGACTTTTGATGGCTGTCCATGATGCTCCTTCTTCTGTTTCTCCTTCCTCTTCTTACACTTTTCCTTCTTTGTTTGTGTTAGCACCTATGTACCTGCAAAAGTCGAGTCGGGATCTTTGGTTTGTGGGATAGTGGTTGATGGTTTCTCTGGTTGGGGAGGTGGGATGACTGCTGCCTCTGGTTGGTTAGATGCAAAGGCTATAGAAGTGGACGTAGTTGGTGCTGATGGTTGTGGTGGGGCTTTCTCTGAGTTGGGGGGTGGTGGTGGTGGTGGAGATGGTGGTGGTGGCGAGGGAGTTGGTTAATGGTCGGGGGTGATTGGGTTGGGGGAAGTGCAGGTGAGTGGTGGGTTGTCGGGCTGGGGAGGTGAGTCTAAGTCGGAGAACATTTGGTTAATTTGGCGAATTATGTCCTCCTCAGTTTCTTCTCCTCCAGTCGGTTCAGCAGCTGGTAGGTTGGTTTGGGGTGCAATCGGAGTGATAGTCGCGGTCTGACATGTGGTCACTTTAGCTTCCTTGTCGGGATTTCTCTCGAAAGTCAAAGTGATAGTTGCAAAGGTTCAGGACTAGAATTCATGTCCGGGTTGGTATCCACCGACCTCGAAGAGAGGTGCTTTTCTAGATATCTTATGTGTTGACATAAATATCTCAGGAAACTTCTCAATGAATGCTTGCAAATCTCTGTCTTTATCGAAATTTGCCTTCACAGCTTCCGACATCGCACTTTTGTACAAGTCGAGTGGGCTTATTGAATGTTGTTCTGGCACTTGCTTCTCTGTTACTTTTGTCGGGGATGGAAGTGGAGGCATCGACACAAGATTGACAATGTTTTCAGGTGTCATCATGTGGGTGGTCTTGGCTTTCTTTGGTCGACTCGGTAGTTCTCCTGCGTCGACAAATATTTGGAACTGGTTTTCCATCGGCACCTTATTTGCTGTGGCATCCTCTATTATGTCGAGGTCCGTAGCTGCCAGTACCTCCTCGTCGTCTGATGATTTGGCAATGATAAGCTTGTGCTTAGCTTTTCCTTGTTGTTGTTGTTGTGTATTTAAATTCTTCCTTGCAGCTGCTATCTCTTTCGACAATTTTTTAATGATGCCTTTTGTGATAGCATACTCTGGGTTTTCTGGTTTTGTCTCTCCCCTTGACTCCTGGGTCAGGACGAGACTTTCTGCAGCCGGAGTAATTACCTACTGCTCTGGCTGGGTTTCTTCTGGCTGTGGTTCTGCCCTTTGTGTTGTCGGAGGTTTGATAATGATTTGAAGTCGGCCAGTGTGTTCGACCGGTGTCTCCTCCGACACAAAGGTGCTAATGTAGAGGTTTCAGCTCATAGTCTTCCTCTTTCTCTTGGTCGGTTAGCAGCTCCTTGATCGAGAAGTTGCTCTTCTTTGATATCACTGGTACTGGTATTTTTGTTTTAGCTTGTCGAGACAGCTCCCTAAAGATCTAGTCGACCGATGGATAATAGTTAAGGGCTTTTGCATTTGAGTCGTCGCCCTGCATGTACCACACCGAGGTATGGTTGAGTTCTAGCTGGATGTGGGAGTTTGTCAGTAGACTTCTTTGAATGTTTTGAGGCACCCTCCATCTAGTCGTGCGGACTTTGAGCTGTTGAAGCTAGTTCTCCAACAACACTTTTCCATTTTCAAGTTCCTGCAAAGTTCCTCTCTGGGAGAATGGTTTGAATCTCCACATGTGGAACCTTGATGGTTCCTGAAAGATTGGTGTCCCCTCTGGGAAGATATGGTACATGAATATCCATAAGATGAGGGAGGGGAAATTGATGATTCCTCCTGTTTCTTGGAATCTTTCATAGATGGTCTTGACCATGTTGGCGACATATTCATCCCATCTGTATATCTTTCCATCTGTCGCAATGATGCCGACAGCTTCTAGCATTTCTAGTTTGAGGTCACTGCCTCGACCTGCTAGGGTGAGTGTTATTGCTATTATTTTGGCCACAATCTATGGCGTTCAAGTTGTGATTTGACTAATCATCAACCCCTTCGAGTTTTTTCCTGAAGCCGACCCAGTTAGTTCTTCGATGAGTCCTTCTTTACTCTCGACTGGCACTGGGTCTCCTGTATTTGAGAGACCTGTCAGCTTGGAGATCACTTCTCCAAATATGTTGACCGATTGGTCGAAGTAGAACGAGCCGTTGTGGTACTAGCTTATGATGAATTTTACGGTTGTTTCTTTGGTGCCACCAAAGCTGGCCATGAGCGGTGCATTGACATAGTTGAATATGGTGTTGTATTTGATTTTCTCCACAACTTGAGTGGGCTTCTTGTTGACATAAGCCCATTATTGCATCTTGTTCCAGAGTTTCTTCCATGAGCCTTTCTATACCTTGGCATTCTTAATGTTCTTTAGCCTGCAGACTAAAGGTGTGTCTGCAGTCTGTAGTTCCTTGGCTTTGGTTGAAGCTCTAGTATGTTTGGGTGCCATTGTGTCGGTTTGGTGGTTTATTTCACTAAGGAGAGACTATGGGTGTTGAAGTAACATGTGAAAATGACAAACTCCTCTCCCAAGTAGTGTTCAAAATTGAACCCTTTTGAGCCCTTCCAAAGGGTTCTAGCCCTTCCCAGAAGTGTAAAGTTAAAATTACCCTTAAAAACAAATATGAATTTTACCCTTCCAATTAAGAAGGATATAATTAATTTCGACATTTCAAATGAAGGGAAACATTTGAAATTACCCATCCATATAAATTTCTCAAGATGTTGAAATTCCTATGCTATAAAGTTCAACTCATCATTCAAAATATTGGAAATATGATAAANCGTGCACTCCTGCTTAGTTGTGCAAGATGGCTAGTAATCATTGATGACTACAAGGCACTAGCCATTGAGATGTGACATTGACTCTCAATTCACTTGGGTATGCAATCTAAAGTGTGAAAATGTGTCTACAACTACAACTATAACAAAAAAGAACAACTACTTGTCTACTACTATGCCTGAAACGATCTCAAAACTTTGTGCCTACTACCTATGTGAGCCTCGCTACTAATGTCCACTCTTTTTTCGTCAAAATGAAATTCAAGAGGTCAGTTTGATAAGTCCTCCTCTCCAAAACTTAATTTATCACATGAATATCATGGACTCATGAAAAGTATAAAGAACACTCGATGTCATGCAAATACAAATAATGGCATGTAGCTAGGATCACAAACTGTGCAGAGGCCGATTATGCATTGCTATAGAGAGGTGTCATTGGGCATGCGATATGGAGAAACTATGGTGATTAATAAAATTTAAAAAGCAATTGTTAGCTCAAGAATAGTCTTCAATTTGATGGGTGGCATGATTGTGATGTAATCTCCCTCCATCCTTTCAAACATTTGTGGTTTCTCACAACATTTGTCCTCGGCGCTACCAAAATACATATAAAAATTACTTGTCTTTACATCCTCTTCTCTTTAAATCCCGATCTCATAGTCATAACTAAGGATTATTATGCATGCACATCCTCACCTTATATTACGAATTGGGTCAAGGCACAAAGACAACCATAAAATATTAAATGTGTTAAGACGCAAAGATTAAGAGACAACTATAAGTAAGTCTTATATTAAATTTACCATATAAGTCTTTAATTAACACTATCAACTGAGATTTGACATGTTGGATTGCTGTGATCTTCCTATCACTCCTTATCAATGTGATTACAAGGCATTCTTTGAAGGTGAAGTCCATAATTTAAGCTCTTCTTCCTCATTATCATGCCTTTTGGTAAGAAAATAAAGAGGGTAGTGGCCTGCATCAGCATGGAAAATGGTTTCGATATAGAGGTTATACACATTAATTGTTTTCATTAAATAACTTAAATTTCTACCCATGACTATCGATTCACTGAATTGTGGACTAGTACAAAACAAAACAAACTTTAGAGCCCCGAGCCCTTAATTACTCACACCTAGAACTTTCTCAAATCTAGCCATTAATAAAATTCTTTTGGTATTTTGGTTCAATTTAAAAGGTGGAGTGTTGAGACTCGGACATGGAGTGAGTTGCAAGGATTCAATTGACTTAGTCTTGATTCCATCACACCTCCATCCCATACATGTATTCTTTCACCACAAGTGTTGAACAAAAACAATTGATGCCCCTACCCCGATTATGCTAGCTTTGTTAACTTGCTTGGTATGTAGGACATTTTTTTTTAATGTTTTCTGAGTTGTGTATTATTTTTTCTTAGGTTCCCAATCCTTATCATTCTTACATCTCTCAAGCTTGGATTGCACATGGATGCCCTAATAATGAAGTGTCTAAGTAGTTTGTTTGTATAATGAAGTGTGCTCAAACTTGAAAAAATACAATAGAATAGTTGTTATGTTACTGAACTGTAAAATTAATGATACACATATGACAACTTAATGTGTTCAAAATAAGTTTCATTGAAAATATATAATTTTTCATGTAGATATTAAGGAACTCTCAATTGTTTAAAATTGTAAAAAAGTGAAAGAACAATGTTTGTTTTTGCATTTTTTTAGTGAAATGGTTTAGTTAATTTATACTTGTCAATTGAAGTACAATTATTTATATTGCCCTTCATCTCTGAAGAGCGATGAAGGGCTCAGAGATTAAGTGCCTTTCCAATTGAAACTAAGACCTACCCTTAAAATTTGATCTCTGCACCCAAGCTATGCGTTTAAGAATAGTATCAAATTGTTGGTGGTATCGTTGGAGATCCACGCAAGGACTGAATGCATTGAAGTGTTGATAATGGTATCTCATTGACAGTGTTGACACATTGTACAATGTATTCACGACCAACTCATGTGACTTGTTGATTGACTATGGTGGTAATTTTTAATGCATTGGAGAATGGAATTGATCTATTTACCAATACCCTAATTGATGTGTACACTCTCGCTCATCTCTTGGCATGTGCATAATGACCTGATAAATACCCCCCCCATGTTTTTCTAGGGTTCTGCGTGGTGTTTTAGTGTTCAATCTCTTCATTTTCTATGTGTTGAGATGGGTATATATCATTTAATCTCTCTCAACTAGATTGTGTGACCACTCTACAATGCTCTCTCTCTCTACCAAATCAAGTTGTGACCATTCTATAGTGCATGGAGCTGCTCCTCTTGTTGCATTGGGTATAACTACTTGGAGCCTTGATATTGTTCTAGATTAAATATATTTATGCCTTTATTGTAAATTTGTCTTTGCAGGAGAGATGTGTGGTAATACGTTTTAAAGAGTATTAATATTTGTCACACATTTATTGGGTTCATCATAGAGAGAATTATATTGGAAATTGATTGTATAGAGAGTTATTGAGGATATTTTTTACTTTAGAATATTGTAGAAAGGTGGAACAGATTGTATACCTATATCTATTTTCTTTCCTAAACATTTTTAAATTGTGGATTGATTATATTACCAGTTTGTGAAGGTGCACTCGTTGGATTCTTTGGTTGGAGAAATACTCATCGAAAAAGACACATATTGATAGTGGTTCAGGAAGATCAAGTCCATATTAATCTACAATGACCTATGGGATGACATATGTGATGGAGTGACCATTGAAACAAAATTTCCCTTCGTGATCTCTAACCCAAAACCATAGGGAATAAATAAATATATTGACATGTGAAAGACCAAAGACAAGTAGGAACTAGCATTTATTAATGTAGTAGGAAGTAAAGAGGTGAGTCAACACATATTACCAGCAACATCTTGTTTTCATGCCTTAAAAATATTGAAATACCTACATGACTCATACTTCTAAGTGGAGCTAATTTAATTGATGTTACAGTTGTTCAATTTAAAATTGAAAGACAATGATCCTATGATTTTTGCATCTGAGATTAGATCAATCGAGCATAAGCTCAATGCCATTGGGATCAAACTATACCTTCCTCTCATTATCTTCATCAAGTTCCTCTACCCCACACATTCACACTACCTTAAATCACTTCAAGCTAGCGAGAAACTGAAGGACCTCACCCTCAACTCTTTGGTGGATAAGGTTGCAGAGAGAGAATTTTTTTCGAAAGAAGACTCTCCAACCCACTAGAGAGACCTTGTAACATCCCTAAAATTCATAAAAAAAAATATTTTACTACATATAATTGTAAAAGTTCCTAGGAATTAATTCCAAGAGATGTTATACTTCATAGCTCTTATGTCTCAACAATAATAGCTTTATTCATAAACTACAAGATTTATGCGCATACGTGAAATTTCATCACCAACATGCTTTATTTTATGACCTTTTGTCATTATTATGTCCTACATTCTGGTTGATACTATTTTTTGACAATGAATGCTTTTAAAAAACTCTATTGGTTGTAAAATTGTTTGCCTTTCCTTCAGTTTTGTCCTAAATAATAGTTGTTAAAGGAAAAAGGTCATGGTCTTACTTTGTCTTTATGACTAATGCATCAACTCAGTTTTTCCTTTATGCAGGTGGATGAGATCACCCTTAAGGTTTGCTAAGGAACAATCCTACACTATACTACAACAAAGTGATAAGGGAAGGTGGTCCACCTTGGTTTGGGAAAAAACCTAAACCTTGACTTAGCTTTTGTTCTTCATACTATATATTATACCCTATCTAACCTTGGAATGAAAAAGTGCTAACCAAAACATATTCTATAAGCTTAAACTATATTATACGTTTGAAAATATCAACCTTGAATAATATGTATCGCAAGCAATACGATAATCCTTAACATTGCCATATATTATAAGCTCCATACTGGGGAACATTATGCATAGCATTTTGGTCTTGAATTGTGATGTGACTGTTGACCTAACCCTTGGAACAATATCGGTGAAATTGATATGCAAAGGACGTGACCTAAAAACATCCACATGCAGGCCATGTGGTCACATTAAAGTTTCCAATTGGCGGGAAATGGACAAGGTGCAAAACCCTAGGGTTTTAATGTGTCTTGGTGGTTGCACCAGTCCTTTCAATAGGGATTCATTTGATGTTACTTGTTTTCTCATTGTTTCTCTTGACCTCTGGCTGTTCGACCCCATTATTCCTCTGCCTATGAATAGAGATGGAGGAACCATAAAATTGGGCCCTTGACACCTTCTGAACCTGTCTAATCTCTATTTGTTCGTTAATGGAGTTTGCAGTTCTTAATTTGGTGGTGCTTGGGTGACTCTAGTCAGAGTTAAGAATGCCAAGAAGGTAAAATTTTAACTGCATTTTCATTATTTGTTTTCTATCTTTGCACAAGGTTTATAAAGAAAACTATTGTTTAACTTCTAGATAAATATGTGTGCAGAAAATCACCAGAACGGTTCTCTGCGACGAGGGTGTGGATTGAAAACTGGATGAGAAGATCCTTCAGCTGATAATATTTATGGCCTTACCCTTTGCGGCTCTATGGAAAAAACTTGTTGTATGTTTAACACCATAGCCGTGGGGCATCATCTCTGCGCCTGTTTGTCGATGTGAAAGTGATACATTTCCTTTGGTATTATTTATGAAGCTTTAAATGACTCCTGGAATAAATGTAATGAAGTGGAGACACATTCAACCATGAGTATGATTGACTGTGTTAATCTTGTTTTGAAACCATGACAGGGTTTTGTTTTTGGAAAAACAATCTACGACTGTCTCTGTAAATATTCTTTTAATTTGGAGGACGCTCTGAGGGCTTGTAAATGACATGTTTAAATTATCAAAGATGGAAGCTTCGTTCATTTATTCATTTCGTTTATCTACTCTATTTGGTGTTTCTTTTATAGTTGCATAAGTGACTGTGAGGTCTTTATACAGTTATGTTTGTATTTTTAGGAAGGGTTGTAATGCCACTGTCTATTGTTATCTGAATCAACAATGGTTTTTCTTAAAGTTAACGTACCCATGAGGGATTTAACGTTTACTTTTCAAGCCATGGTGTTATTGTAGCTTCGTTCTGTTACTCGTAGGTTACAACTATAGGAGTTATGTACATTGACGAAAATATTTATTGTTACTCTATTTGATTTGATAGATAAGTATGAGGTTCAGTCATTACTGATGATGTATAAGCTCAACTCTAACAGGGTTTTCTCATTCAACAAATGTTCTTGTGTACAATTTTGCACTATAATTGATTATCAAACTTGGTTAATGTTTTACAATTTGTATTTTAATTAAATGGCCATGAGGTTGTTACTTTTGTGTTTGAATTGGAAAAAGGGGTCGTAAGGTCATTGTCCCAGCTAGGGTTTATTTTAATGGTTTATATCCCTGTGGCTATAACATCTTTGTATTTTGTTTCAAAATTTCTTAAGTGATTATGTTTATTTCAAAACATGTAAACCACAGTTAGAGCCATGAGGTTCTTACTTTGTTACACTAGTTTTGAAAAAAAGGCCATGGATATTACTTTGGTTTTTACCCAGTCAATTTCCTTCATTTGAAATACTAGTAGGTTTGGGAAAAATATTAACGATTTTAGATTGTGATACCTCCTTCGTTGTTATTCCAGTTTATCAAAAAATAGGGATGTGAGGCCACTATCATAGATAAACATTGTTAATTATTACCAGCAAAGGTTTTGGTGGCTGGTAATAGACCCGTGAGGGTTTCACCATTGACACTTGACTTTGTAATTCGTTAATAGCCTTTTTAAAAATATAAAAAGGGTTTAGAAAGGAAAAAATATGTTGGCCATGAGCCATTGATTATCTCGTTGAAACCTTGCTAGAATTCATAAGGCCATCCTCGATTATGAAACCATTATTAGGTTTTGACTATCTTTTTATTTTTAAAAGGAACGGTATTGTGTTCTCCATGGATAAGGCTGTTTTTTTTAAAACAAGAGATATAAGCCCTAAGGGTGCTAGGTTTTAAATATGTAAGTAATAAACTACATAATTCGGCTTACACCCTGTAACCAGTGCTGCAGCTTGTCGATAAACTCAATGGTATTTCAAGAAATTAAGAGTTAGTGAGATTGGAAACCTAAATCAGTTATCAATTAGATTTACAGTTTTTCTTTCCTATGTATATATGGTTGGATTTAAACCAGGTGATTTATTTAAAGATCCCGGATTGAAGTCACAAAAGATATAAATCTTGAAACTGTGCATAAACACATCTATACAGAGTATACTTTTTATTTCAGGTTCAAACCCTTATATATTTAGAAATACGCACTATGTAGGTTAGTTTTAAGGACCTATCTAATAGTTTTATCTTTATTACTATTTTCCATTCTTATGATCCTTGTAATTAGATATAAATACACTATAATGATCTCTGTGACAGATTCCTTCATAAGGCAAGTTAATTACTTAAAGCCTATACTAACAGAGGAAATACCTCTAATACTAGTACTTTAGTAATTGTATAAACTAAGGTAGCAATACTATAGAAATACTCTAAAGATTACATTTAGAGAAAAGAATAACATTATTTAGGCTAAGAGAATACTTTACGGAAATGACTATATCAATAGACTTAACCTTTAACTTGAAACAGATATGCAATTCTTCTAACAGTCTCCAAATATAGAGTACATAACATATCCAATCATTCTATTTAAAGTTACTGAGCATATTCCAAATAAAAGTACAGATTCAAAATTAAATAACATTTGAACCTAGATAATATGCAGAAGGGGACAAACACCCAAAGGAGATTGTTCCACCTAACCTTTTTCTGAAGCAACCAACCATTACTTGCTTAGGACCCCCGAACCTATTCACTGAACCACTAGGACGAAGATCTCTGAATATAACCCACACAACAAATCTTGCTGCAACTTAGCACTCAGTAGCAGACTTAACTCAACAATTCCACTTTAGCTATCCCCTCATCAAATTCCTTGTCTGCCTAAATTTTTAGTTTGCAGCAGTTGCAAGGTTCATTCACCTAGAAATCAGAATGAGTAGTGAGCCTCTTGCTCAATTTGATGGTATATATAAAATTGCATAGGTATTTGGGTCAGTTTTGGAATTAAATGAGACACCAACTTAGTCCCCCCTCTTAGGGAACATGACCACATTTTTAGGGATTATGCTTCCTGCAACAACTAGAAAGCGAAATGCTAATGTTGCCACTTGTCAACCGGCCTTCTACAGCTGCTCATTCCTCCTAGTGGGCCAGTGAACACTCATTTAACAATCTCCCTTGGATAGGTGTCTCTTCTATTTAATTATTAAAATAAATAATTTTTTAATTACAGTCATCCTTGACCAACTTGATCATAAAAGTTTACAATAAATTAACATAATGTTTTTTTTTTCTGAAATAAATAATAAATATTTATTTTTTCAGTTTTGGGTATGTTACAGACCTTGTGCCTTTCCTAGAAAGCAAATAACTAGTAAAAAGATCTTCTAAGGGAGAGAACATAAAAATATGATGTGGAAGAAAGAATTTCATAGGAAAGGGGGGAAAAAACAACACAAATAAGAGGACATATTTACATTGTGGACTCTATGGGAAGAATGGACATGATGTAGATCATTTTTGTCCCCCTTGAGATACCATCAAAGAATGGCATAATCAAAATAAAGAAGACAAATTTATAGCCCAAGAGACTAGTAAAGCTCCTAAATATGCTCATTTTATCGTTGCACACTGTAATATTGGAATAAATTAAAACACTTCATTTTCATCTTGGAAAGTTACTTGCATGGTTACATGGCTAGTTGACACTACTGCAACATCCCACATGACATTTATAAAATAGTATTTTGAAGGATTGAATGACAATATAGATGGTATATTACTTTTTTCATATAAGTCCATCCTCAACCCGAAAGAAATTGGTTCAATTAGGCTCAAACTGCCTAAATTCCTTGACTTTTTGTTTCATAACGTTCTTTATCTTCCATAGTTACAGAGAATATTGTTTTCCCTGATGCAAGTCTGTGCAACAAGGCCATTCCATCCACATGTTCAATGGAATAGTATAAATAAGGAAGTCCTTTGATAACCACTAGGTCATCATGATCAAATATGAAGATGGAAATTTTTTAGGATGAATGGATCATCTGCAAGAATTCATAATTTTCACTACCTCTCTCAGCATGAAGAAGGTACATTGGTGTCTAATCTTTTATGGAATTCTAGATATGAACACATAAACTCTAATAGTCTCCATTTGCTGAAAAATAATGGTGTTTCTAGTTTTCCCACTATTCCAAAGAAGCCAAAACAATGTGATACATGTATTCTTAGCAAACATAGTAAGAAACTGTTTCATGAGTCTAAATTTAGAGCCGATACACTTTGACTTTTATTTCCCCATGCATGATGTTTCTACCAATGCTAATAAATATCTCATGACCTCAGTTGATGACTACACCAGAATGTGTTGTGTATATTTATTAAAAAAATATGAAGCATTTCAAACATTCAAAAATTTTCATGTATGGATTGAAAATGAAGCAAAATATCACATTGGAACACTTCATATGATAATGGAAAAGAATACACTACTAATGATTTTGAAAAATATTTTTTCAACATGGGACTAGACATCACAATCCTCAACAGAACGGCATGGTAGAAAGATTGAAAAAAACTATTTTGAATATAGTACTCTCCATGGTATTTTTCAAGAATGACAAATTGACGTTTTAAGGTGTTTTGATACCCAAAAATGTCCTTGCATTGACAAATATGGGTTCTCCCTGGTAGGAAGTACCGATTAGACCTTCAATCATTTGGAATAGGGAACCCTTCTGGATTTTGGCCTAGCTATTGTTCACTAGTTTTGGGGTTTACTGGTTGCATCATGATCCACTATTTAGCTTTTTATTTTAAGGGGATGAAATGAAATATAAATTAACCTACGATGCAGTCATACACTACCTAACCTATCCTAGCTAGGATCAATATTAAAAGCACAAGCAATGAGATACCATTGATATACATATTCTGAAACCAAATAGATACGAATTCGACATGTATAACAATAACATAATAATTTAATAAAATTACAATAATCACCATATCGTAGAAAGCAAAGTAACACATACCATATAAACAACAAAAACAAATCGTAGGAACAATCCACCATAAATCATGAATAATCTTACAACATATAGGCGTGAGACAAATAGAGAAATAGTTCCACAACATTCATCCATATGATATCCATGATACTATGAAAACTTGAGCCCAGTGGCTTATCTATTCATTAACAATAAAATCTCTTACAAAATGAGCAGTGGAAGCTCCACTCTCCTACCCCCTCTCTTTAGTTTTATTTTTTATTTTTTTTACAAAAAGTAACTTCTAGAGTGACCCTTCAAATCCCTCATAGTCAGTTATAACTTTTGGTTTTCCTGGGCACTTGTCACTTTAGGGTTTTTATTCTCTCCTAAAATAAACAAAATTAACTTTAAATTACATAATTCAAGGAGGGGTGTTCCCTCCTTGAATTATGGAAACTTCACTTGCGACTATATCCTTGTTTAACGTGAGTAGTCCCTTGGTGGCATATGAATGAATTATTTTCATCAAGTGTATCTTACATGCGGGGATTCCAACTTGGTCTTGCAATGCCTTGTGGGGTCACCTATGAGATCCCTCTGATGGATTCATCCTCATATTCATTGAATTTTCTCATCTCTTCCACCCATTGTTCCTTTGATGTAGGCTCTTTAAAGGTACCTAGGTATGACAAGTGACATTTGTCAAACACTTAACTATTCCTACATCCTCATTCTTATTTATTTTCCAAGTGATTTGGTGGCCTCCTTTTGAGAGGTTAATTCATCTTTCTGGCAGTTATCCATGGTTGTGTAGTCTAATTGTAATTCCTGTAACGTTCTCCTTAGAATACTTGTCAAAGAAATAGTTTTATTTTCTTGGAAAGTATCCCTACAATTTAGATTCCTATTAATCCTATTGATGCTACGATCATGCTCCTAGGTGCCTTTGATCACAACTCTTAAAATTGTTGTGATATTTTGTACTTCCTAGAGCGGTTATTCTATGACCATATCCTGCACATGGAAATACTCTTGATGTAGTGAAATGGACCAAGCTTGGAATTCCACTAGAATTTATTTTTCTTCCTTGCATACTTCTACGTCCTTGGCTAGTGTATCTCTTTCATTCTATATGCTTTGTATTTGAGTTATCATAGCCTCCTTCTTAGCTTCAAGGCCTTCTACTTGAGTGATCAATGCATCCTTGTCACCTTGCATATTTTTTGCTAATACTTCCAAGTTTCCGTTCGCTTCTAGGAGAACATCAAATTTGTGTTTAAGTTCCACTTCTTCTCTTCTAGCTTCTAAGAGTCGGTCTTCTAAGAGATTGCGTTTATTTTTTCCTTTTCCTAAATTATAAGTTAGTTGGTTTATGTTGAATTCAATTTTTATAGAAATAGCCATGTTTGTTGAGGCTACAAGTGTAGATGCTTTTTATGTGCATTTAATTACTAGAGTTTCAAGAGTAATATCCATATCTAGTTGCACAGACAGTTTGAGCTTCTTGTGTGTCTTCTACACAATCTGTCTATTTTTCTTGTTGAAGACAAAATAACTTAGATTGTCCACATAATTCTCTTTGGAAGGTGTATATCATCCTATAACAAGCTCTTTCAATAGGAAGTTTCCTCTAGTGAGTGAAAAGGTGGAACTGGTGGTGGGTACTTCTATGTCCATATCTTAGGGACCGATATCTTATACCTCATGTTGCAGCCTTTACACCTCCTATGCTTTGTTTGGGGATTCTTCATGTGCTTTTATCTCTTCTTGAGATTTGTTCCTATCCTATTCTTCAATATTCTTCTTAAGATCTTCCTCTAACCGTCTCTACTCTTTAGCATTCCACTAGAATTCTACATGTTTGTCCTTTTCTTCTCTCTCTTTCTTTGCATGGGTTTCTTCCTTGTTTTTTTTGTTCTTCTACCAATTGAGATTTTGCTTCAACTTTTCTTTCATATTCTTCCTCGATGATCTTTTCGGCCCTTTTTGTTGTTTATCTATGGGGCTCTTCCAACTCTTGTTGTGACTTTTCTCGAGCTACCTTTGCTTCTTTTTTTCCCTTTTTCATGCGAGCATAGTATATAGTTGAAATTTTACCTTTCTTATCCTCCTGGATAAACATTCAAGAGTTTAATATCTCCTATAGATTTATTCTGCCATGAAAAAATCATTAGAGTATTGCCAGGTGAACTTTACTGCTCCATAGCAAATTACTAGTTTCTTATGGCTATCATTTATTTAGAACTTTTCTTCATCAAAGTGGAAGATGTTCAAATATTTTGTTAGTTATTTAGCTTCCTTTACCTTGGTCATCTAGTATGCCCCTACCACTATAAGAAAAGGTGGCCATGACGACCATGTAGTCCATGACATATTTCGGCAATATGTAAGGAGTTTTTTATCCTCCATGGAATTGCATGTATGTTCCTCCTTATATTAGAAACCAATCCCCAATATTTTCCCACCTCGTAAAGTAATCTGTGGTTGTCAGGATATAACAACACTGCTTCGAGGAGTTGGGATTGATTTCACCTGTAATATCCAACCCCCATTTGTTCAAATGGATCTATGATAGCCACTGAATGTAATGACACGATTGGTTTCTTTTCCAGTGCCCATTTGCTCATGTTTTGTCCATAAACCCTCTTATTAGCTTGGTAAACATTCTATTCATTGAGATGGTTTTGTAGTTTCCCAAATCATTTTTGTATTTCCCTTTGAATGTGGACAAAAGGAGTTCATTTCCCAACTGCATGGGAACCCCTCTTGGACCATGTTACTAAGCAAGTTTGCAATGTGTTGGCTGATGGAATTTTATCCCCACATTAGGCATTTTTCTTTCATTTGTTTGATTTCATTTACTTTATTTCATTTGTTCGAAGTTATTATGCCATCTTTTCATATTGACTTGTAGATCATATAATTCCATAAATACTTCTCCTATAAATCGATTTATATTATCTACTTTCTTTTTGCTATATTTTCATATAGATTTCTCACATAATATAAGCAATGGGGTGGTGTGATATCATTCGCTCACACTTATTTTTGGGTCTACGATTCTCTCCAAAATGCTTTCAACTTTTCCTTCCCCGTCTTCAACATTTGTTGTTGTCACAACCTCACAAATTTACATTTTTTTATCTTCACAATCTTCTTGCATAGAATGAGAATGTGTTTTCTCTTGCTATCTTGTACATTGGCCTTATTTATTTATAGTCTTCATTGAACTATTGGTTCACTAGGAAATCAGTTGGTGCTTCCCTTCATTTCCCTAATTTCCCAGCTTTACAATTTTCCAATGTTATTTCGATTGCATCCATTAGCTCCTTATAGAGATATGTTGTTTCATTGCTTTCATTCATGAAACCTAATTGGTTGGTTATTTTTTCAATTTTTTCTTTGAAGATTTATGCATTTTATGTGGTGGTAGTTATGGCCTTTTGTGGTACTTTTGTACTTGTACATTGTCTCCACAACCTTCTTTTTGTCCACTTGATCTCAATGAACAATGGGTCATCGTTTAATGACATCTCCTTGTGGAAATCGTTGATCATGGAAGCTTCTATGTTGTCTATTATGTTTGCTAAAATCATTATGTAACCTAATACACTTTGACCATTACATGATACATAACCTTTTTCATCCTTTTTTCTACTCAAGGCCATTACTTAGAATGATGTTGTCTATGTTATAAAACATAGTATCTATTCACCAAAATGTGTGACTTCCATATATTCATTTATTGAGACCTTACCTCCTTTGGTGTAACAAACTTGCTTTCCATAACCTCCCTTTGTTGAGTTCCTACTATCTTCGCCCAAGTTCTAGTATTCTTTAGGTGTTCGTATTCTTTAGGTGTTCGTATTCTTTAGGTGTTCTTTGAAGTCAATTTCTGCTTCTTTGGCCCTAACCAACAAAGCCTTCATTTCCACAATCATTATATTTTGATGTTTGGCATCTTCCTCCTTTGACCTCTCTCCTTAAGAGTAATCTTGTTTAAGTTGTTTTATAAATTTTGTGAAGTTTTGATTTTCTAACTCAATTCTTTATAAATATATTTTTAGGGTTTGGATGTCCTTTTGTTTGCTTTGGCTTTATGTTCTATACTTTAGTAGTTAATTATTTATGATGTAAAAGGATAAAATGGTAAAAAGATAAAATATCAGATAAATGAAAAATGAAACATCAAATGAAAATACCCCCCCCCCCCGCCAAAAAAAAATAAATGTTTAAACTAATAACAATAAATTGTGAGTAATTTATGTAACATATATTAATTATATAGAAAAGATAACTTTGAACTTTATACATTTTTAGAGGCTTCATAATACTTTTATTATACCTTTAAAACATGTTTGATTCATTATATTTTTTTTAGATTTTAATTATATAGGTATTTAATAATAATAATATTAACACATTTTTTTTTCTGAAATATTTATAATTTTAATATTATTACTAACCATTGTAAATTTTGTAAATATTGATTAAAAATAAAAAATAATTTAAAAAATTAGAGGTTAGTTGAAACAAAATATATAGAAAAAGAAAGAGGGTGATACTCATATAGCAACTATAATTTATATCATAAAATAACACATTCTTTTCATTTTTCATCTTAAATTTAAATTTTGCAAAAGTTATGATGGGATTTTAAGATAGAACTATACTTTACATAACAAATATACCTCTATTTCATTAAGTATTTTTTTAAAGTATTTTATTTTACTTTTTCTTTTTTTTGCAGTGGTTGTTATTGTTTTCATCTTAAGTTTAAAGTTTACAAAAGTTATGATCCAAATTTAAGATGAATCTATGATGTATATAATCAATATACATCTATAAGTCTATTTCAATAGGATTGACTATTTTTTACATTTCTTTTTTCTTTCTTTTGTTTTAATAAATTCAATACATAAAACAAATAGTTAAAAATTGAAAACTTTGAAATTCAAACATATAAAATACCATTTTATGAATTGAGCTAAGTAAAGTATTTATTTAATAGACTACCTCCACAATTTAATGAATTGACCCTATTGTTTTTATTTGAAGTGGAGAAGAAGTACGCTGTTGTTGTTCTCGTTGTTATATAATAATAATAAATTTGTCAAAAAAATATAATTTAAATGATATTTAACTTTGTTAAAAATATAATTTATATTTTATAATAAAATTTAAATAACTCATACTTAATCAAAATAAATTTATAATTTAATAATAAAAATGTTTGAATTGATTCAAATTGGATACTGTAAAAAGTGAAAGTCCTTATTATTTTTATTCATAAGAGATGTATATGTTTTTATATTTTAGATAACATTAATTAAGTTTAATTTAAATAATTGTGAAATGAAATATTATTTTTTAGGTTAAAATTTGTTTTTATAACTTATATAATAAACTCATAAAAAATATGTTTAATTTAATTTTTTTAAAGTAAGAAACTGACTCCTTTAAACTTTGTTATAACAGTTTTTTGTTCTTAGCTCTAAGGGTCTTTTGTACAATCAATATATTCTAAACCTATAATTTTGTTGGGAATCTAGTTTTAGGGAATGTTTTGGTTACTTATGATTTTTAAAAGTGCTTATAACAGTCTTTTTGTTTTTAGCTATAACAGTCTTTTGTACAATCAATATATTCTAAACCTATAATTTTGTTGGGAATCTAGTTTTAAAGAATGTTTTGGTTACTTATGATTTTTAAAAGTGCTTAGATGATTATGTTATTGATGAAGAAAGTTGGTATAAGATTAATAAAAATCATGATTTTATATTCAATGGAGAATGTGGAAAGATTGAAATGGTTGTACAAGCAAGTAGTTGTTATTGTCAATGTTACAAACGTTCTTTTTTGGGGACAAATAATATATATATATATATATATATATATATA